>VZSC01015398.1:319432-374970 GCA_013398225.1 Steatornis caripensis
CCCAGAGAGGTTGTGGAGTCTCCTTCTCTGGAGATATTCAAAACCCGCCTGGATGCATTCCTGTGCAACCTGCTCTAGGCTAACCTGCTTTAGCAGGGGGGTTGGACTAGATGATCTCTAGAGGTCCCTTCCAACCCCTACCATTCTATGATTCTATGATTCTTTGATTCTATGAATTCCAGATGGATGCCTCAAATTCCTTTCCTGCTCAGTTGTTCAAATTTCAAGTCGTTTTCACTGGCAGTGCCAGAATCACTGTTCTTCCCCATCCCACCAGCATAACCAGTTAGTGTAAATGTGAATTAAAGTGGATAAAAAAGAAGGATTTTAAGTCTTTGTTTTACAAGAAGGTGGACACAAAAGGCCAAAAGCATGTTTTTCACCTTAGCAAGTTACCTTTAAAGTATTTTTTAAATTATTTTTGGAATCTAGGAATCTGTTTTACAGCATAGGGTTTTTGCTTGTTTTCAAGTGGCCTGTAGTCTTGAGAGGGGTTTGCAATGCAGCTGCAGAAAACGCCAGCTGCAGTCTAATGGAGTGTCAAAGAACATAATTAGATATTGAGAGATGATATAGGCATTGTTATAGCCAACTTCGAAAATTGCAACTTAGAAAACTCCCTCTTAGTTGAGGGTTGGTTATGGTTGAATGTTTCTCACTGAAAAACTGGGGAGGGAAGAATGTTATGTGTGTCAGTGTGTATGGGGGTTTTCCTGTTGAGAGCCTCAGGGAGAGTATAGCTGTGGTCTAACCGAGACACCTCGTTGCACTTAACTCAGAGGAACATACTTAGGAGCCTGATCTCTTCATGGACAAAACCAGGTGCTCTGCTTCACAGTGCCAGTGAGATGCCTGAAGTTGATGGGAGACTATCCAGCTACCTGGCTATCACTGTAGTCCTATTAATCTTACTAGCTAAGAATATGTCTTTATATTTGTAACAGAAGACTGTCTTTTTCTTTAAAAAAAGAGTGACAAATTTTGAAAAAATGCTAATTTATACAGATACCTATGAAGACGAAAACACTTTACAATATCTAATGTTTTATCATTTACAGGATTTTCATTTGGAATTTCAGATTAAGCTCTTCACCTTTCTATATTTATTTTTATATGATGCAAGTTAACATCGCTTGTTTCAAATTAGACCGATTTTCAAGTGACCCACCCTCCTCTGCAGATTTACTGTCTTTTCTCATATGCAAGCTTGACACATTATAAAATCTGTGATTTTCTGAAGCAAAGAAGAAACTATTTAGTTTTGACTGAGTTTTAGTGATGTTTCAGAGTAGGTCTTGTGTGTTTTCCTTAGTAGGCGTAAACTAGGAAATAACACATGGGGATGTAACAATCTGCCTGTGAAGTATGGCTAGATACAATGGTTTCATATAGCTAAGAAGCAGGCGATAGAAGCTTTGGGTGACTGTATTGTATTTCTTATGTGATGATTCAGTTTTGGATCAGTAATTAAGGGGTGATATCACTCCTATATGCAAAGCTAGAGCATTGCTATATAAACAACATGCGTGCTATCGCATAAAGTTTTGGAAATCCAGAATCACTGACTTAAGTGCATCTCTGTGAGACTTACCAAAGAACAGATGTTCAAAGCAGACTGTTGTTTGATCTGTGTTCCTGTGAAGTACTCCCACATCATCAGATGAGCTAATGCTGCATTTGTTGAAGGCAAGGAAAGGTGAAATTAGAAATAGCTTGAAATGACACTTCATCCAACTTAAACATTTTCTTCAGGGTGTTCAGCCTACATTTTGCCATCCCATTTGACTTTATTTAGAGTGAACTTCATTGAAATGTATTACATCATAAGCAAACCTCACTTGTTTCTCAAAGGAGCAAGCCTGTATGGAACAAAGAGAAATTATGAAATAATGTGACAGAGAGGTGTGACTAATATATGCTATTAAAGTCTTGATTTCTTTGAGGCAAAAAGTTTCAGTGTGAACTGTAGAGTAAGTGCCTACATCTTAAGAGCCTGTATAACTAAGTTCCTATCATTTGATCATGAAACCTTGTGAGAGATTTTGTCTTCTGAAGACCGATCCCGAGAATGAAATTAAGATCTCACTTAAAATAACAGAACTTTGCAGCAGTGAGGAATATTAATACGAGTTTGAACATTATTAGAAAGAATCCTGAAAGAAACTGCAGATACAATTTTAGGAAGAAGTCTGCTAGCACACAATGCTAACTAGTGTATAAGATATGTGAGTAGCTTAATAAAACTACTGGCAGGGGAAAGCGAGGTGTACTTTTGTATGACATCTCCGTGTTTGGCATGCTTTAAAAATAGTAGATGAGGAAGACAACAGTGAGAGTTGAGCAGTAGTTTTACTGGTTACGGTTTGAGAAATTGCAGGAGCAATGCAGTGTTGAGTAACATTACTCAAACCATTCCCTCTCCAGTATTCTGTGGAATTGAAATCCTCTCATCTTCCTGTTCATTTAGTACTGCTTGATTTCTCGTAATTCCTTAATAAAAAAAGCATTCAGAATGTTACAAAATGCCAACTAGCTGGTTACCAGCGTATTTTGCAATACTGATTTGACTATGGAAAGCATTAAGAGCTTAGTGTGCCCTGAGCAACCTGATTAACCCCTCGTGTGACCTGAGGTGGGACCAGAGTCCTCCAGAGGTCCCTTTCCAGCCTGAGCTATCCTGTGGTGCTGTGGATGCTTTCATTAACGTTAGCATGAGACAGCTATGCTCAAATACTCTGAAGATGCTGAGCAAGGAAAGCAAACTGCTAACGGCCTCCTGGCTAGACATGTTGTAGCGCCCTTTTTTCCTCAAAGCTTTGTTTCAGGCACGTGTCAAACAGTGTTGCCATTCGCCGCTTCTCAAGTAAGAGGCAACATGCCATAGCCTAAGTGGCACATACTGAGGCAGGCAAACACATTTTGTGGCATGTGTTGGGTGTGGCGTGTGTTGGGTGTAGCGTGCAGAGTTTTAGTGTTTCACCCAGGCATCCATATGTCATAAGCTGAATTGTTTACATCATATTTTTCTCAGTACCTGCATCAGTGACTGGATGTTTGTTATTAATTGGCAAGAAATAAAATCAAGTAAAAATTCCCCAAGTTAAGACAGTTTTGCTTGCAACAGTGATGTCAGTCCAAGGCTGCATAACAGGGCCTGCTTGTGGAGGAATTCTTCACTGGTACCTGTCTTTGAAATGCTGAATGAGCCTTTCACTTTAAGACCTAAAAAACTTATTCATTTGAAACAAAGGTAAAATAAGGTGAAAAACAAGGGCAAGTGTAGGGTCCTGCACTTGGGGAGGAACAACCCGATGTACCAGGACAGTTTGGGGGCTGACCTGCTGGAGAGCAGCTCTGCGGAGAAGGACCTGGGAGTGCTGGGGGACAGCAGGTTCACCATGAGCCGGCAATGTGCCCTAGTGGCCAGGAAGGCCAATGGCATCCTGAAGATGCATTAAGAAGAGTGTGGCCAGCAGGTCGAGGGAGGTGATCCTACCCCTCTACTCTGCCGTGGTGAGGCCACATCTGCAGTGCTGTGCCTAGTTCTGCGCTCCCCAGTTCAAGAGAGACAGGGAACTACTGGAGAGAGTCCAGCTGAGGGCCACAAAGATGATTAGGGGAGTGGAGCATCTCTCTTATGAGGAAAGGCTGAGAGACCTGGGTCTGTTCAGCCTGGAAAAGAGAAGGCTGAGAGGGGATCTGACCAATATCTAAAGGCCAGGTGTTAAGAGGATGGGGCCAGGCTCTTCTCAGTGGTGCCCAGCGACAGGACAAGGGGCAATGGGCACAAACTGGAACACAGGAAGTTCCCCTTGAACACAAGGAAGAACTTCTTTCCTGTGAGGGTGCCAGAGCCCTGGCACAGGCTGCCCAGAGAGGCTGTGGAGTCTCCTTCTCTGGAGAGATTCAAACCCGCCTGGACGCGTTTCTGTGCACCCTCTCTGGGGGCACCTGCTTTAGCAGGGGGGTTGGACTGGGGGATCTTCAGAGGGCCCTTCCAACCCCTACCATGCTCTGATTCTGTGATAAAAGATAATGCATTAAGATAGGTTTCCTTTTGTAGCATCTACTGTTAGGTGACATCAAAATCCCACAGGAAATAATCATATCTGAAAATTTTAGTAAAACTAATTCCTAAACTTAAGTTAATAGCACTTCTGTGTAATACTTTTGAATTGAAAAAACATCATGGGTTATTGGTATTCATGCAAGTGCACCAAGTGTGCCATCCTTACTTCAAATTAATATCTGATAAAGTCTTGAAAAGTGGTCCTTAAATTTGACTTGCCTTGTGTATTAATTAGGATTTGCTCTCAACTGTTCTCGTAACGCTTGTGGTGAATAAAATCGTTCCTCCAGGCCAGATGGTGCCTTTTGTCAGGTTAACTAAAATACCGTGCCTGCAATATAGGAACATTTATGCAAATAATTAATTTGTCACTTCTTTGACCACGCTAAGAAAAGCAAACAAAAAACCATCTACCAAAGCTCTGCCCAAAGCATTGAAAATGGTTTATGAAGCCATTGGATTAGACTGAAATCCTTTTGCTCTTGTTGATTCGTGCCTTACTGTCAAGACTTCTCTGGCTTCAGTGGCATCATTTGTGGAGCAGAATGAACTTGCACAGTGCAGGAAGAGTGAAAGTGGAGCATGGACATTGGCATTGGCCAGCCTTATGGTAGCCAGCAGTGGTTTTTGCTTTTGTTTGTTTGTATGGAGAGCTTATAATATCAGTGTACCTTCCTTCTCCCTTGCTGGTAGAGAAGTCAGCAGTTCACAGCACGAGAGGCTTTGACTGGAAACTTTTTTAGGAGCAAGTACAAGGCAAGTATACACTCTCTGAGAGTGATATGAACGGTGCTAGCACAGAGCAACAGATACTTCCACATTGTGGGACTCTAAAAAAGGCAAATGATGCATTATAATTTACTTTCCATTTCATCCTTCTGGAAGACTTAAGTACTGTAATTTCTTATCAGCATTTCAAGGGAGAAGCTGGGAGGCTTGATGCAGAAAAATATGATAGGAACTTGAAATTCTTTTATCTCTACAAAGACTTAAAAAAAGCCCTGTAGCCCTGGTTCTACCAAGACAATTAGCTTGTGCTTGCTTAAGTTGTAGTTTAACCTTTGAAATGATGCAGAATGTTGTTCTATTCATCAAATGTCTTTCAGGACAACTGGATGTGTCTTTTTTAACTGTTAATGAAATAGATTAATTTTCATCATCCCAGCTTTTTGTCATCATTATGGTGGCATTAAAAACGCGAGTCAGATTTGTTGGAGATGACTGTTTTAGCAGGTGTGCCTTGTGTTTAAGTTCAGACCACCTCCTTCAATTTCTCTCAGTTGCTGTGAGAGTACTGTACTCATAGTGCTACAGGTAACCCACAGAGGAAAGGTGTTTCATTTCACTGCTGCTGTAGAAAACTTTGTTAGGAGTTTGAGGTGGAGAACTTTTGAGGTACTTGGTTTCTTCATTAAACTGCATATTAATCATGCATCCCAGTGCTTCACTAGAGGTATTACCCTGTTGTTTCCGCTCCTAAAGGGTAAGAATAAGATCTTTACATTCGTGTGGATCCTCAGTACAAAGAACAAATGCAGTGCTTTCAGCTAATACCTGCTTAACAAAGTTGTGAGGTGTATTAGCTCTGCCGTGTTTTCAGGGTAGAATACAACCTAGAGAGGCATGAGAGATTCGAGGACAAGTGATCTTGGCCATTGTATGAGCAGTCTTTCCACTTCTTGATTAAGTTTCTGTGTGGACCCAAAATTGAGAAGAAAATAGCATAAACCAATCAAGTTACGAATTTGAGGAAGCTTGAAATCTTGCTCATGGGAACTAGGGCTTTCATTCTAGGCGTTTGTGTGCACTCAGGAATGACTTTAGTTAACTGGAGTTCTGATATACAACCACCTGTTAGCAGAAAAACCTGCTTAACTGAGAATAGCTTGATAACTCGCTGCACTAGAGATTAGCACAAGACTGTATGTTTCATGAGCTCCTCTCCCCTTTTTACATCTAATGAATAGTGTAAGTGGTGGTTTTTATTGCTGCGTACTGTTCAATGAATGGCAGAATGATGTGTGACCTGAATAAATATTTAAGTATATTGGTGTCTGTGAAATTTTCCCTTTGCTGTAAAATGCATTTAAGAATATGTTTGGAAATTCAGAAAGATAAAAGCAGTGAACTGGAATTGTTCCAGATTATATGACAGAAAGCATATTTGTAGTTTATGCAGCCTCTTCTTTAATGTAAAGGCTAAACAAGTTTCCGATGAATAATGACATCTTCATGCATTTTAAATTGCAGCTGACTTTGTTAAATGTCAGCTAGGCCATATAAAACTACTCTGAAAGCAGTAAAATAACGTGTCCCATTACGTATGGTGATCAGGATGCACAAGATTAAAGAAAGCTGCAATGGGAATAGGTTTAACATGACAGACTATAAATTTATTCTGTTAATGCCAAGAGAAGAATGCAGAATGTGCTCTTCTCAGAACAGGAAACCGGGGATAAAACTATCTCATGTAATTGTGGAAGTAAAGTAACAACACATTCAAACCCCTAAGTAGGAATTTTGTTCAAGATGGGATATTTCTGACAGTGATTCAATCCATGCTTGGCTTAAAGCTGCGTTTATCTTAGACTCAGTGAGCTTTGGTACCGGTACTTGTTTGGCGTTGACGCTTTTGCAATAAGAAATGTTTGCCTCTGTGTTTTATAGATTGTGCAAGACGCTTCTGATAAATTGAGCTAAAGGCTATTGCTGTCGGTCTTCTCTACAGATGGTTGATGCATCATCTTCCATAGCCTGCTTTCCCCATGCTCATTCTTCATACAGGAAGGCAGAAAGTGAAAGACAACTATACTAAACATTTTCCCTGTATTGCTTTACCTGATTATTTTTTCCAACACATCACATTCAGTTTGTTAAAACCTCTGATTTTCTGAATACTACTCAAAATAGCAGAAATTCTTTGCTCTGAAGGGATTTTTTGCCTCGTGCAATTCTTTATGTTGTTTTTAGTTGTTGTCTTAGTGCTCGTTTTTGTATGGATTTTATGGGTTTGAGATGCACAGTGAAAGCACAGCTGCTAATTCGTTCTGGCAATTTGGCTGGAAATTGCCAGGTACTGAGCACTCCCAGACGTTTTAATGGAAAGTTTCAGCTGGACTGTCTCAAGGGTGTGCTTATTTTGTTTAAACTGGTTTAGTCATTTCTCATCATTTCATAAGCTCTTGGCCTGTTACATTTTCAAGTGTAGATTCAAAACCACATCTATCTCTTGTTAGTATTTGTATTAAGAAATACTAAATAAATTGACAGTTTCTGAAGTACAGTAAGGTTATTTGCAACTGATATTATTTTTAACAAGCAGGAAAATCAAATTGAGAATTGTTTTGTTACTACTCTGAATTTCAGTTTGTGGTTTTGTCTTCTAGTCGTTATGGGGAAAAAAATGATTACCTTGGTAGACCATAAGGATGAGATCCAGTGAGCTATCTTCTGCAGTGGTTTTCAATTAACAGTGCTCTCTGTGCGAAACTCTGAATCGTTGGATTGTCTGTCTAGAAAACTGAGAGGCAGTGTGTGAAACCCTGTCTGATCTGGGGGGCCAGAAGTCATCCTATCACTCGGTACTTAGGTTGGAAGGTTGAGTTGCCCCACAACGAATCTATATTTCAGTTTCTCTTTTGTGAAGGAGCACTTGTACTATGAAGTGCATTGACCAGCCTGCTTACCCTGGGAATCTGAGCCTGACCATGTTATGTCATCATGGAGGCAGAGGATAATTGGGAGTCCATATGTGGATGATCACCTCTTCCAATCAAGGCTTTAGAGTGGAAAGTATCTGCCAATTTAGGGATGAAGAGCAAATGTACATGGTGCCTGATCTTCAAGAACATCTGCTGCCGGTGACCAGCCGTCAGAGTCACTCCCTGTCATTGTGGATACACATGCAGCAGAAGGCACAGTGCTTCTGACTCTGGCATGGATGCGTATTAGTGGTTGCAGCATCTTTTAAGCATTTTGCAACCAAATATACAGGGTTTTGCCAGAAGTTTTGCAGCTCAGTTTGTCACAAAGAACAACTGCGTAACTCTAAGGCTTTATAAAGCATAATGGGTTATTTTAGTATTTGCAGTGTTTTCTGAATTTCATATGTCTTAAAAGTATGTGCATGAAGATATGTATGCAAAGATATGCAAAATCATGCAATTTTTGGTGCCTTTTGGTGTTTATGGAAGAAGGCATCCGTTTTTGGAGTAGGAACCAGAATACTGTGTATGTATACCATAGATTGCACAGAGCGGAGGAAATCTGCAAAGGAGCTTCAGAGCAAGTAACACTGAAAACAAAGTAATCTGGGGTTAAGTAATGGGCAGACAGGACAGTGTATATAATGTAGACTGGACCATTTCCACATCTGTGGAAGGTTATCTCTGTCCATGTGAGATGCTCGGTCCAGACTGCTGTCTGGAAAGCAGATAAAGATGGACTTGGGCACGGCCTAAGTGCTCAGACAAGGGCAGCTGTCTCAGTTAGCAGAGCTCAAAGGACAACTCCCTAGCAGAGGCATTACTGCCTTGAGTGGTTTGTGTGTCTGTAGAAAATGCTGCACCACAGTTAGAAACCCATTGCCAGAGTCAGCCATTATTTCATTAAACTCACCTGTTGAATTTCTTGAGTGAAATCTTGATGCCGCTGGAATCAATAGCAAAATTTCTACTCACTTTTACTGAGAGCAAGATTTTGTCTCTCATTTTTGCTAAGTGCAGAGAAATAGTAACTACAAAGGCCAAGGTTTTCAAAGCTACCATAAAGATTTAAGGTGCCCTGAAAACATGAATTGTGGGTGTTCATTTCCCCTGGGCAGCTCTTGCAGTCTGAATTCTATGTTAATGGAAGACTGTGATGAAATATTAAAGACCCTCAGAATCAGGACATGTGAAATTCGCTGTATGTGGATTGCTGAACTGGCCATTCAGCAGGGGCCAGCCCTCATCCGTCAGTGCACAAGGGTACAGTTCCAGGGTGTGAGATTTGCAGCATGCCTGGGAGTGGTAGTCTCCTAGCAAAAAAGCAAATTTGAGTTGCAGAATTGCCAGACGTAGACAAAAAATGTAGAGGAGAAATATGTAGAGTACCCTTGGGGTTGCTGACACTGAGTCAGGCTGCCAAAGAACAGAGCCGAATAAAAGTACAAATAAAATATGTAGAATAATAAAGTTCTTTTTTCACACACGAATGCTTTTTGATCTTTCCAACAGAAGAACAGGTAACATTCTCAGTTAATGAAATATCATATTAGAACCATGACGCAACCTAATTAAACATTGGTTACATGAACATGCCAGTAATAACTGCTGAAAATAGCTTTTTGTTTCCTCTTCCTTCATTATAATCCATACATTGGTGTCACAGGGCAACACTTCTTTTGAAGAAACACAACTTTTGTTCAAGAATTTGGTGCATGTATAGAATGGGACTGAGTTCACTTGTGAACTGTAAGAAGTATATCTGCTTGAGATTGTGAAGTACCTTAATGCTGCCGATGTTCTTTAGGTTGATAGGGCAGGGATTTAAGTTCACTAGTTCACAAAAATTACTCTCATCGTAACAGAAATCAGCGAGGGACCCCGAGAGAGGAATGTGACATCTGTGTCTGTTCCCTCATTACAAGGTTCTTAAAAAGGTTCTTATTAGGACAGAAAAAAGCCAATGTTTGAATGTTTTGTAAGTAATCTAAATCAGTCCATGTTCTGAGCTGCTCTCAGGGACATAGATGTTGTTTGGTAAGATTTTTTTAAAAGACATTTTTTGTTAGAGAGAGAGAAGTAGAAGGTTTCCTCCAGTCTCTCAGGGAGTTAGCCTGTCTGCACAAATGTTTAGTGCTTGGATATTAGAAATAGATGCTATTCAAACTCTAAAATAACTCCAACTTTTCTTTCTTGAACAGCAGTGAACATCACGATCAATGTGGTCCACTGTCATTCTTTGTCCCAGTCTTGAGAGATGTCTTCCAGCTTGACTCTGACTAGGACATAATTCTCCTGTGTGGTCTGGTTGCCTCATCTGTCAAGGGTTTGGTATTTTGTTAGTCGTTCATTTTCTGAATTAGAAACTCTGTGTTTCTTTCTCTTCCCTCTCCACTCCCAGTTTCAAAATCTGAACAAAGCTAAGCATTTCTACTCTGAAACTTCCAAGAGAATAAAATGAAGAGAGTTCTGGAGCTGGGAAAATGTACTAAAAAGCCATTTCCATTCTTTTCTCCCATTTGTGCTAGAGGATCTGTGTGGGCTTTTGAGTTTCAAACCCCAAGGAGTGCATTCAGAAGGACTGCCTGTCCTTTATGTATTACTCTGCAACACAGAACAGTAATGGTAAATGTATAGGTTCAATTCCTCAGCCACATCATTGAGATCAAGAAGTTAAGCAATATGTGTTTGTAAATCTCATCCATGTAATTGTATAAGAGGAGACTTTTACCATAGAAGAAAATCGAGAAATAACCCGATCTGAAATACCTAAATGACAGAAAATTTTTTTTATTTTTATATGGTTGAATTGTATTTTGTGCCTTTTATGTATTTATTGTGCTAACAATATGGTTCTCTTCATTAAGTAATATAAGTTATCAATAAATAGAACCTTAGAGGTTACCTTGTTCCCTGACTAATTGAAGTAAATATTCCCACAGACACTAAAATACCCTAAACTAAAACATTTATGTCAAAAGTTCCCATATACAGCAAGTGCATAGAAAACAGGTATGAGTTAGACCTTTAAATACTGATGGTTCTGTATTTACAAAACAATAACAAATAAACAATAATAACAATCTGAACAAAGAAATCCCCTAGAAGATTTTTGGAAACTGGATATTACTTTAAATGGAACTAGTTAGAATTAGAAAAGCTGGTAGAACTGCAAAATGAGAAGTATTGTTACTAATGGACCTTGTACTTGATAACTTCTTTCATGTCTTAAATGTTACCAGCCTGGTAGAGTGTGGTAAATCAACTTTAATCCCTGGAATGGCCCACAGCTTGTGTCTTTTCGATCTGTAATACAAAGAGAGAGTAACTACTTTCTATGTATCTTGAAAATAGGTTTTAAAAGATATAATGAACGTGGAGGCCAGCTACTGAACGAGGACATTTTGTCCCTCCAGAGAGGGAGGGCTAAGGATAAGTACACAGAAGCACTGCCAATTCTTCCCTCCATCTTTGGATGTGTTATTGTTTTCCTCTTTGTTGTCAGACCTGCAATTAAAAGAGCAAATGGAAGGAGAGAATAAGTTCATGACAACAGAGGTTGAATTAACATAACTAGTGTCACTGAATGGAGCCACCTGAAAATTCACAACTGCCAGAAAACTTCCTGCTGCTAGATGGAAACAGTCATTTCAACAATCAGTTTCTGGCTGATGTTCTTGGTTTTGGATAAGCGAATATTTTATTGAGGCATGGTTGTGAGGCTGGATCACTGAACTTGGTGAAACCTATGTGCAGTGTGCAGATGGGAGATACAGGTTTTATGTTAACTTGCCAAATTAGAGAGTTTTGTCACCTGCAGAACTACACAATATGGAATGGCATGGCACGTTCTCAGAAGATGCACAAGAGCGACAATTTGATTTGGCAGCAGTTGTGTTTCTCTACCAGAAAAGCTCTCTG
This sequence comes from Steatornis caripensis, assembly GCA_013398225.1. Classification (NCBI taxonomy): domain Eukaryota; kingdom Metazoa; phylum Chordata; class Aves; order Caprimulgiformes; family Steatornithidae; genus Steatornis; species Steatornis caripensis. Next base: position 331,127 of record VZSC01015398.1, read on the forward strand.
CTTTTCTTAAATACATCCAACATACTGCATAGCATTTATTTTTCTGCCATATTAATTATGCTGCTTCCCTTTTCACCCTGCCATCGCTAGCATTATTTTGCCCAGTGACGAGCATCTCGCTGGACCAGCTGGGCTGGCTGGGTTGAGGCGAGCCATGCTAGGGAGTTGGGCTATCCCTGTGTGCCCTTCCTCAAGCCAGAGCAATTCCTGCTCCACACCACAGTTCAGCTCTTCTGTTTTCTGGGGTACGTGGCATGTCCATTAAACTTACATGGCAGATCTGCTTATGTAGGGATGGCAGAACAGTCCTCTCTATAGCTTATGAATAGAACGTTTAATTTTACATCACAGAGTGCCACCAAAGCCACAGCTGTGCTTCATTTGGTATCCGGTGTGTACTCTTGAGAAGTGCAAAGGCAGCCTTCCAAAGCTGAGGAAGCAATGCTGCACGCCAATTACTGGTATCTTCTTTAAGTTTTTGGTAATAGTGTTCTTCAGGTATCTATAAGTAGATTGTAGGTAAAATACTCTGATCTCCATACATGCATAGAGACCTACCTGGGATTCTATATATGTAGTGGTAATCACAACTAACGTAATTTTTCTAATGTGCTTACAAAATTCTAGGGAGATTTAATTATTATTTTGTTCTTATGAGGTTTTTTTTTCTGCATAATTTCCTGTGAAATAATGTTTAGCTTTTTGCTTGTCTGTCAAAGAGACGTTCTTAAGGGAAGAGGCATGTTTTTTCTGAGGCCAGCTGTAGTCCAGAAAGGAAAAAAAAAGGCTATATTAATTTTTGAATTGATTTAGAGAGGAGTTTGGGAGGAATTTGGATCTTTATTTCTTTTGTAACTTGTCACATTAAGAGCAGAAAGTTTGTGTGTGTGTGTGTAAGTTCCCCACCCGTGTGCCTTTGACCAGCCTGTTAACGTCCCAAGAAAGACGAGAGCCTTGTGCCCGATCAGCCTGTCCAAACCCAACTAGACAGCACACTGTATTGGACGGTGATTTGCATGTCCTCTTTGGGATACCCCATTCAGACTCATCAGTCAAACCAATTATTCAAGTTTCTGGAAACTTTCACCAAAATAAAACTCAGCTGAGAATTTTTACTGTACAAGTCTGTGACAGTTTAAGGTTCAGAGATTGCTGGTGATAGTAGACTAACTGCAAAAACAAGCGTGAAAACAGCAGACATACAAGATCTAGTCACTTAATAAAAGAAAAGCTAGCTGAAGTTAATCACTAAGTGCACTTAAAGTGTAGTCCTTACCCAACAGGCGTCCCTGTGGGGGAGAAGGTGGGTTCGGTCTGTTGACCAATCCCAGCAGTTACAATGGAGTCTTCTCTAATTTTGTTCTCTCTCCTACTGCTTTTATATTATTTAATTCTTTAGGTGGAGCTTGAGTGACTCTAGTCATACATTTGTTACTGATTGGTGAAGAATTCTCTCCCTTTGATTTAAAGGTACAGCTCCCCTTAAATTCACTGTGCATGCTCAGTGAGGGGTGGTTGTGTCTTGGTGGGGGGCATTGGCAGGGGTAGCTTTGGGATGGAGGTGTGCTTATGATGAGATTATAATGAGAAATGTTCATCCGAAGGGCAACGATTTCATCGTGATTGTTAGTAACGTTGGTCAGTAACCAACATCTTCTCTTACCTTCCTTGGTTGGCAGCTGCTGTGAGGTTTATCAGTTCCGTGGTACTATCAAATTCCCATCCTTGCAAAGATTAGAACAGAGCCTGGCCTGGGTGTATTCGCTCCGCTCCACCCTCCGTTCTGTTCCTCTTAGCATGTGCTAAGGTTGCAGATAGTGTTGTTTAGGGAATTATTATAGGAGTAGATTCCATACGTGCCAACCGCATTCCATCTTGGAGGCCACAGCTGTATTTTACCCTAAAATTTCCTTAATGTTATAATATAACTTTAGAAGTTTCCCCCTAGTTTCTCTAATTCCCTCCACCCCTAGTGATTATCCCACATAACAAACTTCTGTTGAGTGCATGTCCCCGTGACTTTCTTCAACAGCGTTTACTATGGTATGACAATTCAAAAGAATATAATTTAGTTAGACCTACATGTAGCAATGTTTTGTTGACGGTTATATTGTCTCAGTAATGCTTCTGACACATTGTTCAAAGTAATCCAAGGTGGAATCTCTTCCTGTTAGTTTTCTCTTGGTGATGTTTATTTATTATTGGATACTCTGCCTCTTAATGGAGATACGTATTCAAGGAAAAAGCTCAGTGATGTTCCCATCAAAACCCTTTTCTTGCATACTGAATTATAATAATCTGAACAGAAAAAATGGTTTTAAAGTTTATTATAAATGTTTTAATTACAAGTGACTCTTTAAAATATTTTAGATATTTAGAAGAAATCATGTCTTGAAAATGGTTTATAAACTTGCAGAACCGATTCGGTAGACAAACAGATTGTTTTGTTTGAACATCCAGCAGAGGAATTGGATTACTTAATTATCATCAATATTTATTCAGCTGTTTTTCCTCTGAGAGGAGGGGCTTCCGTGGACGGGGGCATTCGTCTGCATAGCACAGCAAAGAATTCACTTTCTACATGCAAGAACATATTTACCTAACATGTTACTTCATATTGCCAACAACACACTACATGTTTCCCACTTTCTTCCTGTGACACATGATAATTTTTGGGAGGCCTTCTTGAATAACAAGTAGGGCCTTTTGAACCGTACTGACTGGGTCGTGAGTCAGGCTGTGTCTTCTCGCCTGTGTTTGCCAGATGTGACCTTAGATTTGGGAAAAGCCCATTTATTTATGAAATAGTTACAGATTGCAAAGGTACTGTCCCTTCAGGGCTTTGNGAAGTTTCCCCCTAGTTTCTCTAATTCCCTCCACCCCTAGTGATTATCCCACATAACAAACTTCTGTTGAGTGCATGTCCCCGTGACTTTCTTCAACAGCGTTTACTATGGTATGACAATTCAAAAGAATATAATTTAGTTAGACCTACATGTAGCAATGTTTTGTTGACGGTTATATTGTCTCAGTAATGCTTCTGACACATTGTTCAAAGTAATCCAAGGTGGAATCTCTTCCTGTTAGTTTTCTCTTGGTGATGTTTATTTATTATTGGATACTCTGCCTCTTAATGGAGATACGTATTCAAGGAAAAAGCTCAGTGATGTTCCCATCAAAACCCTTTTCTTGCATACTGAATTATAATAATCTGAACAGAAAAAATGGTTTTAAAGTTTATTATAAATGTTTTAATTACAAGTGACTCTTTAAAATATTTTAGATATTTAGAAGAAATCATGTCTTGAAAATGGTTTATAAACTTGCAGAACCGATTCGGTAGACAAACAGATTGTTTTGTTTGAACATCCAGCAGAGGAATTGGATTACTTAATTATCATCAATATTTATTCAGCTGTTTTTCCTCTGAGAGGAGGGGCTTCCGTGGACGGGGGCATTCGTCTGCATAGCACAGCAAAGAATTCACTTTCTACATGCAAGAACATATTTACCTAACATGTTACTTCATATTGCCAACAACACACTACATGTTTCCCACTTTCTTCCTGTGACACATGATAATTTTTGGGAGGCCTTCTTGAATAACAAGTAGGGCCTTTTGAACCGTACTGACTGGGTCGTGAGTCAGGCTGTGTCTTCTCGCCTGTGTTTGCCAGATGTGACCTTAGATTTGGGAAAAGCCCATTTATTTATGAAATAGTTACAGATTGCAAAGGTACTGTCCCTTCAGGGCTTTGCATATGTGCGTATCCCCATGATGATATGTCCTTTAAACCTATGAAAGAAACATATTTAAGGAAATAATGTGTTTATTTTTAGTCTCAAGATTTGCTGGGGATGAAATTGATAGGAGTCTTATTTCTGTCTTGAAGTCCAGTAATTCTCTTTATCGTTACATCCTGCCTTCCAGCAATTAATTAGTTAATTAGTTTTGTCAGTCAGTAGTCTTGAGTAGCACCACCGAGTTTTTATAAAACACTTTTATTGCTCTGATGGCAATATTTGGGTAAAGACTAGTGCTTTGAAGGTTCCTGGAGGTGCATAGTCTGAATGAAAAATAAATAAATAGCCCAATTTTGTTCAACATGCATATCTGAAACAATGCTACGGAGTCAAAGCCCTGGCTATCCTTCACTCTTTAGGATCTTTTTGTTCTTTTAAGATGGAATGTCCTCAAGTACTTGTGCTAACAGCTTTCTATCAAGCCTGAAGTTTTGTATTAACTAAAGTAATAAGCGGTATTGAGAAGCATGAACTTAAATAATTTGAAACCTTGTAAAACAACTTTAACATTGTTTTAAGGTTAACTTTTAAATAAATGTTGTTTCTAGACATTTTGTTTACATATATAGAAGAAATAATAATAAACAAGTGTATATAGGGAGAAATTCTGTGTAGGAGAAACATTGTTTCCTTCATGGATGTAGAATTAATGGCAAATTAAAGTAAATCTGTGATTGTTTTTACAAATATATTTGAGATTTGGAGTAGGTTTCAGAAAAACTGTGTGTCTTCATAAATGTTGTTTTAGGAATGAATAGTGTTAGGATTTTATTCTTCATATTTTCTACTTTGTTATCTCTTCCCCAAATATACTCCTATTTATTATTGCTTCGTCAATCAGTGAATAGGGAATTGCCAAAATAAATAGTGCAGTCTTATGCTTTTAGATCAAAATGGAAGATTTATATAACATTGGAAGAAATTAATGAAAGAAAAATCCATCAATGGCTGTTGAAGCATGGACATCTCCTCTCAGCCAGGAGGGGTCTGAGCTTACGAGCTTTTGAAGTCCAGCAGAGGGCTGGGGGAGGGCAGAGGAAGCATCACTTCAGGCTTGTGCCAACATCTTTTACTTTTTCTTGGGCAATTGCTGTTGGCCACTGCTAGAGAGAAGATTCTTGACTGAACTTGCTTTAACTTGGTGCCGGTGGCTCTCATATCCATCTGAATATAAATTGGCTCGTAAGTTCTCGGAGATATGAGATCTGGAGCAACACTGTTAATTTAATCAAGATACTAGTATCTTTAACGGACAGTACTGTACTTCCTCCACACCTGCTTCTCTCCTGCTCAGCCTTTCCAGTGCCATCTGCATTATTGCTCATTGGTGAATAAGAAATTAGGAAAGTAAATATAAATTCACTTAATCAGTGTTATAATAACACTGTATTTACTGTTCTAGAGCATGTCAAAGTGTGTTAACAAGATCTTTCAGTTTCCGGAATTTATACATAGGGCTAAGAAAATAACATAAAAATGGGAAAATTCTGTTGAGCAGAATCTTTTGATGAGCTTTCATAGAATCATAGAATAATAGAATGGTTTGGGTTGGAAGGAACCTTAAAGCTCATCTTGTTCCAGCCCCCCTGCTGTGGGCAGGGACACCTTCCACCAGACCAGGTTGCTTAATGCCCCATCCAACCTGGCCTTGAACACTTCCAGGGACGGGGCAGCCACAATGGCTGGGCAACCCGTTCCAGTGTCTCAGCACCCTCATTGTAAAGAATTTCTTCTTAATATCTAGTCTATATTTACCCTCTTTCAGTTTAAAACTTGCCTCATGACCTATCACTACATGCCCTTGTAAAAAGTCCCTCTCCAGTTCTCTTGTAGGCCTTTTCAGGTAGTGGAAGTCTGCCATAAGGTCTCCCTGAAGCCTTCTCTTGTCGAGGCTGAACAACCCCAACTCTCTCAGCCTGTCTTTGTAGGAGAGGCGTTTTCAGTTTCTCTGATTTTTAATTTTTTTTAAAAGTAGAAATTAGTTCCTTAGTATACTGCCTTGTTGATTTCGGACAGCAGCTGCAGTAACAGCAGGGATATGTGCAAGGGCAGTGCACCAGAGTCTACAGGCAGACGTAGAGCAGAAAACATTCTGTTCATTATTTCTACTGTCTCCCTTCTCAGCTTTTTACTCCCTCTAGTTAATGGGAGATAGATCTGAAACACACAAGGGAAATAAAAAGAAGGACAATGATAGAAATGACAGACAATTCTTGATAATTATGGGGCATTGAAGATACAGCAGTGTGATTCATTGTGGTGTCTTGCAGTAAACAGAAAGAAAATACTGCTCTTGGGTTTTTTGTCCCCATTCTTAATTTAAAACTTGAATGAAAGATAATGAGCAGTAATAAAATTCTATCTGCAATGCTATCTCCATATTTTAACATCCTAGGTGATGGAATCAGGAACCTGATTACATCATTCTTTGTTTGTGGTACCACTTTGGGCTTTATAAACATTTTTATTTTGTAAAGAAATTATTCTCTGTTTTTTTCAGTGATAAAACTGTTCCCTCTTTCTTTCTTTTTTTTTTTAAAGACTGTGGAATGTTCCTAAGTGTATTCTCCCCCTCACCACACCCCAAATCTCTTACTAACAACTACCGATGTTTAATATTTGTGAGGAATTCAGACACAGACCTAATTTACATGCCCCATGGCACCTCATCAAGTGGTGTAAATGACTACACCTCATCAGCTTTGAAGTGGTTTCAGTGGCAAGGAGTGGGAATATTTGTGTCAGCAAGACCCTGGTTACGGATATGGCCACTGAGGCAGAAAAATGTGGAAAGAGGCAAGATGACCAATGGGTTAATAGTCAACAGGTAATTTACTGTCTGGTTTTATTTGCCTGTTATCCACTAACACCAGTATTTATTTTTAAGCGTTGCCTTGTAACGCAGAATTTTTTCTACCTTCAGTTTAACACCTTGTTAAGTTTGCCTTTTGTCCTCATTACTGGCAAGCTAAAGAAACATCTTTCCTCTTCTGGTGTGTCAAGTGATGAGGTAATACACAATCAAAGCAGAATTCAGTATGTTTGAACTACTTTATATTTTAATATTTCCAATAGAATATAGTCTGAGAAATGAAGTTCTGCTACCTCTAAACTATTTTCATCTGTCCTTGCATCTGAAATCAATGTTTACATGCATTGACTCTCCACTGAACCCCTCCACCAGTTTTCTGCTTTGTTTCGGGATGTATTATACTGCTTACATGATTGTTTGTTGACTTGTGACTCTTCTAAAATACATAAGGGATTGATTTTCTAAGATGCTGAGTGCCCCTGTGGACTGCCACCAAATGGTACTATGGCACAATGATGCAGACTTGGATCAGTTATTTAACTTACAGCTGTTTTTGTCTGGGCTTCTCCCCAAAATGACCTGTTCTTGTGGAGGTAACCAGGTCAGAGCCACTCTGTGGGTACACATCTACATTAATATGGAGTTGGTATATTTATAATTTGTGGTTAGACACAGTACAAGAGTGTGTTATCATTATTGAAAAAACAATGATCTTTTAAACCAGTTTTTCAGCATTGATTAGTATTATTTATAACTATTCAGAGTAATTCAAAAACATCTGAATGAGCATAGTTTGGGCACTCAAACTGCATTAACAATACCCTGCAGTGACTTCATACACTAGCATATGGCTCTAATTAAGGTGTCTTCGTATTTGTGTTTGCACACTAGAGAAAAAGAAACAGATACGTCTTGGATGATCATTTCATCCTCCTCTTCACTGTGCCGCTTCATGCCATAATCAAGGATACATACACATCCTAACTGTGCATTTCCACTTTTAATACCTGTGGATTTCTTTTCAGTATGACCTCAAATCCAGCATCTAATGTTTGAATTGGGGATAATTGCAAGAGTTAGGTAGGGTGCTTTACGGTGCACCGACTGTGCAATTCCAAACCAGACCCCCTTGTCAGCCTGCTCCTGCCAGGAAACTCCCTTGATCTGGCTTTGTGTAGGGTCAGATAAGAATATTTTAATGAAAAATAAGCAAGCATCAGCACATACTATTGTCAAATAATGGTTGTTTTTTCCTTTGACTTTTCTAGTCAGATTCATCAGTGTATTCTGGCTGCTGTATTTATTTTTGAGAAGTATAAAACCTCTTGATCATATTTAAAATGGCTTTATTGGTGTTTGAAATCTCCAGAGCTGCCAAAAGAACTTGAGATTTTACCGCCATTTTCCTGTCTCCTGCCTTTACATTCCCTTGTCTTTTTTTCCGTCTTTCCATGTTTCCCTATTCCTTCATCCTCTGTGTTTGCCTTGCACTAATATGAGCGATGTTCCGCATGTCTTCCCTGCTTTCATCCACAGCTATGCTATTTTCATCCACAGCTATGCTATTTTCACTGCGAGTCTCATTTTCCCAGCCCTGCTTTTTATTTTCTGTCTTCAGTGCTGAGATGTGGAAGAACGAGTGGCTTTTGAAAATAAGTATGTTGGACTAATATGTATGTTTTTGTCCTTCTGTTGTGAGATTGCAGCGTAGTCTGTTTGCAGGGGTCAGTGCATACAGATGTCAGCTATACAGAGTTCTCTTTGTTGAAAATGGCTACTGGTTTCCTTTGTGTGATAACTGCCTGAGCCTAAGCTGTTCATGCTTTTTATTAACTAAATAATTGTGGCAATTAACACACAGTTCTCACTAATGACTGTATTAGTTACAACGTAAGTATTTAAATAAATACACGTTCAAGAATAATGCTAGCTACTTTTAAAAGGTCTTACCTACATTGTTAAGGCTCTTTAGATAAAGGCAAGACTGACATCTTTAAAGAGCATTAGTTTGGGTCAGTTTTAATCCCTGTATTTTTCAGAAGATGCTGTTGCAACATACCATTGCATGGTAACCAAAGGTAGATTTTAAAAATGTTTTTCAAACCAAAGCTTTTGAGGAAAGTCTCCTATTTAGCATGCTTTCAATAAAGTACATGCAGTCTTTCTACTCGATTAAAAAGAGGGATGAGAGGCAGTTTATCTAATAAATCAAAGCAGCTTTGATTTAAAGACTTTAAAGCTTAGCCTGTTTAAAACATGTATTTTTAAGAAATGTAAATAGCTTGTTCAGGTCACTGGACCCTTTTTAGAACCAATGTCCTTAGAACCAACATCCTTAGCTCACTGGACCCTCAGTTTTACTGATTTTGAAATATTTCTGATCAGCTGGTTTCTTGACTGACTGGTAACTCCAGCCATTGGCTACTGCTTATTAAGTTTATGAATAAAGTGAAATATTTTCAGGTCTACTACTCAGTTAATAGATGGAAAGAAACTACTATAAAATAGGTGCACATGATTGTGAAAGACTATACTGCTTTTAAAAGGAGGTAGTGTTTAAAACCATGATTTCACAATAACTTGCTCATGAGCCTTAGATCTTCTTTGTCTTATATTGGTATGAATGGTATGTTTACTATTGTGCTAATTAAAATATCCTCTCTTTGTATGGTGTTCTGTGTTAAAGTTTCTTCCCTAGAGCTTCATAGACTTACCTTAATATTCAATACTCCTATTTACTAGAGATTGCTGCACATAGCTCTGACATGAAAATGCTTCTTAGGAAAATGTGCCAATTGTAAGTGCATGCTTGAGAATAATGTTTGAAGGCAGGAACTAAGGAAATTTTATCCTCCTGAAACTGCTGGGGAAACTTACAAAAGAAAAAACAATTGATCATTTGCAGTAAGTATTCAAATTGAATTTTTACAAGGACTAAAATATAAAACTGTATGCTAAAACTGTAATAGGCTCCTATTTAAGTTAATCACTAAACCTCATTTTCCACCACACTGACTTTTTCTTAAATGCTTTTTGACTAGGATAAGTTCTGAGACAACGTTGAGCTTTTTACGGGAGGAAAGGTCGGGGTCCAAGTCCCAGGACTGGGATGTCCACCTGCATGACGCTCAGCCAGGTCACACAACAGCCCAGGTGCTGTTAGAGTATTGCTTGCAGCAATGCTTAGCTGCGGGTGGTGGAAATTATGTAGGACCAGTGAAATTTGCAGGGTGTTTGCTGTCTTCTCCTGTGGTTTAACAAGAGTCCAGACTTGAGCTCCAGCCCTGATTCTGCCTCTTGCTTGAAGCTATGCTGGATCATCCTTTTTGTTTTCTTAAACCATCTTTTCTTGGTGGTGGTGGTATTTGAAGAAAGCAAGCTGTGTTCTCACTTGAGCCTTGACCTCGTATGTTAAACTAGAAGAGTTTATTTTCCCTGTAGCATTTTTGCTCACTCTTATTCAAATTGTGGAGTTCTTCCTTCTGCACCGGTGCCAGAGGACCTTCTCAGTAGAAGTACCAGCACAGTATCCTTACAACTAAAACTGAATTAGACAAATCTTCTATTTAAACAGGTAAATGTATGACTGTATTTTCTGCATTTTTCACGGCACAAAATGTCCCAAAATGTTAAAATGCCATTACGGAACCAGCTTTCAAAGCATTGTTACTACTGCTACTGATGGTGAATTATTACTGCTAAGAAAATCAATACTGGCATATGATTTTCCAGCATGCAGGTGTCTGGCTGATCCACTGCTTAAATAAAGACGTAGGTCTAACCTATAGTCAGTAATAGCAAGAAATGTCAGCTGATGCATTTCAGGACCACAAAAGAAAATTAGATTCCTTTGAAAACTGTGGGCAACATGCCGCATTTATAACTACTTACGAGGATTCAGTGTTTTTTCTTCCTTTTCTCCCGTTCCCTAAAATGCTGCTGTGAGTAAATGAATGCCTTTCTCATGCTTATTATACCCTTGCCTTGAAGAACTTACCTCTTGTTGCTCCTCTTTTTAAAGGCTGAAATGGTTGTGGGTTTATCCCAACTCCTTTGGTTTTAGTCTACTTCAAAAAATTTCGCTTATGTAAGTGAGTCTCTATTTTGAGCAGGAAAGGTGTGAGGGGACAGGGCTGTGTCCTTCTGTCACATGATGGGGACCAGAGGCAGCAGGGGAGGCTGGAGAGGGAAGGGGACTGGAGAAAAGGGAACAATCTTGACTGAAACTGAACCTACCAACCAAGCCTCAAGCCTGTCACCGAGATGAGCAGTAGGGAGGATGTTACTGGCATTTTGTTAGGCAGGGGCTAGTTTCCAGGCTTTTGAGGTTGGTGAAGCCGTCTGGGTATATTTCATAGCAGTGGGACTGCATGTGAAGGGATATTAAGCTGTTATCAGAGACCTTTTCTGTCTGCTGGCTCTTTCTGCTGCAAAAGTATTGCTATGGAGATAAGCAAGGGAGTACCCTGCAGCAACAGTGGTAGAAACTCGTCTTTCTGTCAGGCTTTCGATAGCCCAAAAAGAATAAAAAGGGCTTTATGAATGGGAAGAGTCTATTCAGTTAATGTCTTTCTCTTATCATGACTGGAATTACCCAGAATGAAAACAGAAGTTATCAAAGGTTTTAAAGGTGGTTATAATTTCAAGGTGGTGATGCATCCTGCTCAAGACTGTAAATAATGCTAGTAACAGGGGTTTTTTTTTGTTACTACAGCAGCTAGTAATGCTTTACTCTTAATATGCTGGGTAAAAAGAGGAGAACGCTGCAATGCAGTCTTGCATCTGATTTTTTTTTCTTGGATTATTCCGCGTAAAAAACAATTCTTTTTCTGAAATTATGATTGTAAGAATGTTAACGAGATGTTGATTAAGCTATGGCACATGATAGCTCCTAATTGGATATGTCACCACAGCAGAAACTGAAAACCCGAGAATTTTTGCTACAGCAAGACATGCTTATCGTTCAACCAACAGTAACCAGCAAAACCTCCTGAACTGAAGGAGAAAAGATTACTTTGCACTTTACAGATTCAGAATGTGGCAGGCAATGTAAAAAAGATAAATACACTGTAGTGGAAATGTGAATACTTACTAAGGAAGCAATGCAATTGGGCACATTCTGCAAATATATGTTAATGGTGCAGGCTGCATGTACCATAAAGTGGCCTGTGGACTATAAAGAACATTTAATTTCTGATTCAATTTATTATAATTTTGTTGACTGTGAGTTAAATTTGATATCCATAAGGCTCCTGGTGATAGACCTCCTTGCTATCCAGTGTTAAATTGTATATTTCAATATATTTGCAGAATGCAGATACAAAGTTTGCAATTACAACTGTTTCAGTCACCTTGGGAATTAGAACAAGTTAGGAAAAAAACTCCTAGAAATGGTCAGAAGAATAATTCTGAATAATGAATTATTTAGTAAATATGTTAAAAATAGTAATCTCTAAATAGAACAAGATGTGAAATTTGTCATAGACAATGCATTACTTCTGAGTGGTCTGACATTTGGGAGTAGACTTTGGCAGTATCAGCCATATGATATTCTGCTGGCACATTTCCACCAGGAGAAACCAATGCTAACTGAAAAGCAAAGCCTGGAAGCTCCTCATAGGGTCCTGATTGCACTTCATTGTCCTGATGAGCCTCATCTGGGTCCCCAGCTGCCCTCACCCACAGGCCAGGAGACCCATTTAAGCATAGGCAGGGTGCACTGCTGGAGTGCTGCTCTGCTTACCCGTAGCCCTGGGCTGCCTGGTGGTTCAGTTAGCCCTGTGTTGTGTTTCCTGGGATGTAAGGTAAGGGGAGGGCTTAAAAGGGGAGTTTGTTTTTTTTTCTTTGTGTGTTTATATATATATATGTATGTATGTATTACTTTTTCTCCTTTTGGCAGGATTGTTGTGGTGTAGCAATAGATGTTTTTGTTTGGAGAGGAAAGCTGGTATGGAAATAAGGCAAAATCTTGGCTCTGTTTAAGCGAGTTGTGTAAATGCCGATGAAGGTAGCTGGGCTGCTTCTTCTGGCTTTATGACTATTAGGTAGCAGCAGGAGTTTCTGTCTGCTCTGCTCCACAGCTCTGTAGGGACCTTCTGGTTCCTTGCACCCACTGTGTGGGGTTGGATGGGGAAACCATTTCTCATGGCAAGTTTGGCCCCATGTACCATCCCCTTTACACCTAAACAGCCTTGTAGCTGTTTGCTGAGTTAACTTGTAGCTTTTAACAGGTGTAAAAGCATAACTCCGCTCCTGGTAGCATGCTTCGAGGACTCTCTCCCCTCGGGCTGGCGACAAGAACTTGAATTGTTCGCTGGCACATCACTTGGAGTCATCTGTAATGTGCTGCCACTTGTATTGGGGTGAGGGAAAGCAGTTTGGGTATTGTCTTGTGAGACAACAATTCTGTAGACTCCTTCAGTCCCACTGTCGCTTGACTCTAATGACTTATCTAAACTGGCTGAGGACTTTTAAGAGCAATTACACTTAAACAGGGTGGCATGGAGGTCTGCAGTGGAAAGCCTCGCTTTTATCTGGCTTTTATCTGCTCATTTGTCCATTGACTTTTTTTTTTTTTTTTTTTNTTCAGTCCCACTGTCGCTTGACTCTAATGACTTATCTAAACTGGCTGAGGACTTTTAAGAGCAATTACACTTAAACAGGGTGGCATGGAGGTCTGCAGTGGAAAGCCTCGCTTTTATCTGGCTTTTATCTGCTCATTTGTCCATTGACCTTTTTTTTTTTTTTTTTTCACTCCCCCCAAGACTGGTTAAAGAATATTGAACTACTTTAAACTACTATTTTGTGACTGAGATTTTGCATGCATTTGAGTTTGTTATTTCTATGGCAATTTATCCATAAAATTACACTATAGGCATGCCTGGGTTTCTGAAGTATCATTGTCCAAAACAGTAATTTATTTAGGATGGGGAATGTTGTCCTTGTATGTCTAAGAACTGAGCTACTGTAAATAATAAGTAGTAAATTTGGCTGTTTTTATTGTTTTATGCAGAGCAGTGAATAAACATTAAAGGAATAAATAGCAGCAGGATGGGAAAAAGGGAAGAACTGAATGTAGAGGAGATTGCTGTAATTTAAATCTGTGGGAGCCTCTGATTTCTTTGACATTTTAAATTGCATTGAGCTGCAATGTAATTTAATTTTGAAGGCATTTAAGTAGTCCATTCTTGAGTATTGACTGATTATCTTTTGCTCCATACACAAGATTTGAATAACCATTTATATTATTGTTGGAAAAGTGAGTACTGCAGCATAGCTTCTGCTTTTCAAAAATATTTTCAATTGGTAATCAAGCCAACATCACTTACTATGAATTAACAGAATAAAACTCTAATGGCTGCAGTAGGTTAACAGAAGTATAGTTAAACCTTGCACCAAAGTAACAGCCTTACGTGAGCTGTTAGGACACATCAGGAAGATGTGTCCCAAATTAACTCTAAATTTTTGTGCTCATTTAATCTGGATTTTTCATGCTGCTTTGCACTGAGGTAAGTATGTGCGGTACTTCTGAAATCCAGTTCTGTTGGCATAGTTTTGAGCCTCTGCTGACTGATTTCAGGGGAATTTGACTTGCTTGGTTCTTGTGAGTATCATTTCAGATGTCTCGTCGAACAGAAAACTCACTAATTATCCTTCTGTAAGTGCGTTGTAGTAGCTTGGCCTGAATTAGCAAATGATGTTTGGACTTCTGCTTTTGTCATCCAGCATTGGACGTTTGTCTGCCATCACTGAGTTCCCATGATCTTCTGTTGAGGAGTCTCACGGCTGGATTATTCCAGGCAGCTGGTGGTGATGAAGGTATCCTTTGGGAGGAAGGGAGGACCACCTTGGCAAGAACGAGGAGCACTGAGGAGGGTGCTTGGACCACCTGATTTCGTCCCCTCTGCCCCTGATATGGTCTCACTATAGATGGATGCAACCTTCTCCTTGTGTGTTGGGAATGTTTTGGGATTTGAGGCTTGTTAAACTGTTCTGGAAGAGCGTGACACACCTGGGCACAGATCAAAGTATTTACACAAGTGTGCAATTTTACATATACGCACATACATAAGGGAGCAAACTAGCTCAGTATGAATGCAGGAGTATAGCAGGAGCTTTTGAGAACATCCGTTATTTCAACATAGCTAATTTGCCATCTTTATAACTGAAATTTGGAGTTCTGAAACACCTGTTTTTATGTAGACAATAATGACTGTTTTTTAACATCCAAGACTTAGCTATCAGAAGTAATAATTGTCCTGGGAATTTCTCCATTCTGGAGTAGAAGAGAGTTGTAAAAGCAAGCTAGTTTTCAGGCTGTTAATTGTTCAGATCAGGTGCTGAATCATTACAACAGCTACCTGCTCTTGTTATTTGTGGGCCAGCTGTGTGGTTTTTTTTGTCTGAATTTGAAATCACAGAAGGTCATGGAATAGTTTGGGTTGGAAGGGACATTTAAAGGTCCTTTAAAGGTCATCTAGTTGAACCCCACTGCAGCAAGCAGGGACATCTTCACTA
The DNA here is from genome assembly GCA_013398225.1 of Steatornis caripensis. Taxonomy (NCBI): domain Eukaryota; kingdom Metazoa; phylum Chordata; class Aves; order Caprimulgiformes; family Steatornithidae; genus Steatornis; species Steatornis caripensis. Next base: position 346,260 of record VZSC01015398.1, read on the forward strand.
GATCAGGTTGCTCAGAGCCCTGTCCACCCTGACCTTGAATGTTCCCAGGGGCGGGACATCTACCACCTCTCCGGGCAACCTGTGCCAGTGTTTTACCACCATCATTGTAAAAACTTTCTTTCTTATGTCTAGTCTGAATCTAACCTCTATTAGTTTAAAACCATTATCTCTTGTCCTATTGCTACAGCCCCTGTTAAGAACTCTGTCCCCATCTTTCTTACAGGCTCCCTTTAAGTACTGAAAGGCTGTAATAAGGTCTTGCTGGAGTCTTCTCTTCTCCAGGCTGAACAACCCCAACTATCCCAGCCTTTCTTCACAGGAGGGGCGGTTCCATCTGGCTGATCACTTTTGTGGCCCTCTGCACCTGCTGCAACATGTCCATGTCTTTTCTGTGCTGAGAGTCCAAGAGCTGGATGCAGTACTGCAGGTGGGGTCTCACCAGGGCAGAGTAGAAGGGCAGAATCCCCTCTCTCGACCTGCTGGCACTGCTTGTTATGATGCAGCCCAGGATGCGGTTGGCCGTCTGGGCTGCAAGCGCGTGTTGCCAGCTCATGTCCAGGTTTTCATCCACCAGTACACCCAAGTCCTCCTCCACAGGGCAGCTCTCAATCCCTTCGTCCCCCAGCCTGTTACTGGTACTGGGGATTGCTGTGACCCCAGTGCAGGACCTTGCACTTGGCCTTGTTCAACCTCATGAGGTTCCCATGGGCCCACTTCTCCATCTTGTCCAGGTCCCTATGGATGGCATCCCCTACCTCAGGTCTGTCAACAGCACAACTCAGCTTGGTGTCATCTGCAAACTTGCTGAGGTTGTGCTTGATCCTGCTGTCTAGGTCATTGGTGAAGATACTAAACAGTACTGGTCCCAGTGCCCTTGAAGGGCACCGCTTGTCACCAATCTCCATCTAGAATCACATTAAATTGGGAGTTTTCCTGATTTGTACATCTTTTAAATATTCACCTTCCTTTTTTTGTAACCTTTCATACGAAAAGATTTTAATTTTCATTCATGCTAAGATTTCACGTTATGTAAATGTTTGCTCAACTGTGGTGTATCTTTTNGCTTGATCCTGCTGTCTAGGTCATTGGTGAAGATACTAAACAGTACTGGTCCCAGTGCCCTTGAAGGGCACCGCTTGTCACCAATCTCCATCTAGAATCACATTAAATTGGGAGTTTTCCTGATTTGTACATCTTTTAAATATTCACCTTCCTTTTTTTGTAACCTTTCATACGAAAAGATTTTAATTTTCATTCATGCTAAGATTTCACGTTATGTAAATGTTTGCTCAACTGTGGTGTATCTTTTACCCCTTTACTGGATGTTTCATAGATTATCTGTCGTATCTGCTTTATTGCAATAAAATTGTTTTACAGCTGGAGCTGTTGCTTAACAAATATGGTTAACTCATGTTTTTTTCATGGAATACCAAATTAATTGGATCTGTAATCTAACCTCTCTATTATTTTAAATCCTTATTGTGCAATGTCTTAGGGTATTTCCTAATTAGTTCCTTGAATTAATGGCAAATGTGACTTTTGGCATGTTCAGAATATTTTTGTATACTCTAGAAATGAAAATGACGGAAAAGCATTTAGTTTTTTGAACATATTAATCTTAATAGATGATTCCCAATGTATAGAAATATAAGAGGAAACTGTTTTAAGCCTTAAGAAAGCCATGCAGTATCTAGCTGTGGAAATAATTTCAGAAGTTTTCAACATTGATCGTTTTGGTATATGCAACAGCTTGAGCTGATGTAAAGTATGTTTTGTTTCATGAGGCTACTATGCTTGCAAAGCATGAGAAACTTTTTGTCCTGCTTGGAAGAAAAATAGATCCAGTGCATACATTTTCTCCTAAGCTGTGTTTTTCTTTTACAAGATTCAGTAAGAAAAAGTATTCCTGAAGGTGCTTATAGAAGAATCTGTACTATAGCAATTCTGTAAGAACTGAAACACCTTAATTTTTGTGTAATTTTCTTTTTTTGATAGAAATGGTGGCTATGTATCGTGCTTTTGAAAGGAATGTCTGTGGTGTTACTCCATCGGGCATCTCATGTGTTCTAAGCTTTGATTCGTGAGATGAATGTTGAAGTGCAATGGTCACATGGAAAAGGATCCTGGAAAAATCCTTTAATCTATTCCCAACCTTCAAATTAATTTTTTGATTGATAAAGGTTAAAAAAAAGGCAATAGATTTCTTGGGAATTGTTGTTTGTACAGCTGCACCCCTTGTTGCTCCAAAGTGGGCAGGCTAAGGGACTTTTACATAAAAGGCAGCGGCCTGTGGGAATACCTGCTGGCAGTGTCTGTAGGAAGGCGAGCAGCTCCAGTGTGAGGAGATGGCCTTTTCCAGCAGGTGTAGTTTAAGTTGTGTTCTGAAGAAACTTGGAACAAATTACTGTGCTGTGTTAATGTGAGTTAGGGTAAGATAAGCATCATAGGAAAATAAATCCATGGGCACTCTGGCCTTGGAAGGAAGTCTGGATCAGTTTTTGACATAGGTCTGTGCCAGGGAGAGGAAAGGGATAGGTGAGAAATCTTACAAAAGGCAAAGGTGACAATCTGAGCCGTGGGTGCCACACTCATGGTGTAGGTCAGGAGAGGGGCATGCGTGGCCCTTTGCTAGGTGCAGCAAGGCTGTGCGCTCTGTGCCAAGGAGGGGTACAGATATGGGCAGGCTAGTGAGCACTATCAGTTTGGACATGTGTGCCGCCCCATCCTCACCATGCAGGGGCCTTAGTTTGTAGTTGAGTATCCCGAATAGCAGTGATTTGTGCCACACTTCTGTCTCTTCCGGCATGTCTCACAGGTTTAGTTTTAAAATTGATAATAGAGCTTGTTCAGGTGATACTCTGCTGTACTGCCATCAGTCACTGTCTTAACTACCTTGTAGTCAGTGATCTGTCCATCCAGCCTCTGTCAGATCTGTGACTCCCCCATACTCGCTGTTTCCAGCATAAAATCTCCCATCTGGAAGAAAGAATCAATCATTTACCCTGTATTTATGATCCTGCCACTGTTTCCCCTCAGCTGTCTGTTTATGGCTCTTCACCATTACCAGCAGAAAGTATAGGTAGTCAAGGCTGTGTCAGTTGTTTCTCCTACGTTTCCGTGCCCTGAAGTGTCACTCGTCTGCCCTTTTAAGTGGTGCACGAAGGTGTCCTTCAGCTTCTTTCCGCTGGTACCTTTGTGATTCCAATCTTCAGGGCCTCTGGTTTCCTCTTTAACAGACACCCCAAGTACACACCCGCTGCTCTCCAGTAGTGATGTTTTATAACTATGTACTTGCGCTTCCCAAGGCATCACAGCAGTACTGGCAGCTCTGCTTCTTCTCAGGCTTTTGAGCCACCCAGGCAGACTCTGCGTGGGATCCTCTCAAGCTCTGTCGCTGTGCCCCATGGTGCTCAACCTTGCTACCTGCCTACTCTACTCTGTTCTTGAGTGTCTTCCTGTCCCCTCCTGAACTTTCGTTCCTCATAACCAGAAGTTATTATTAAAACTGTGGTGCAGTCACAGTTTTTAACTTAAATTTTGCAGGTAGATGGAGATGTTACTTTTCTGCATCCAGAAATAATGAATCAGTTCTTCAGATGTCTCCTTAGGTTTGTTGTTGTCTACTTTATTGATTCATGCTTTTTGCTCTTCCTTATTTTAACATAGACTTGACAAAATTTGTTCTAAATAAGAGATCTAATCCAGTACTTATTTGTTTCAAACTTGGGGGTTTTCTATGTTTCAGAAAAGCTTGCCCATCTTTGCTTTTTTTTTTTCATTGCTATTAACTCTCTCTGCCTTAGGCAAAAGTAATTGGGGGTGTGGCAAACCTTGAAAAGGTGAGATTTTTCTGTAGTTCCAATCCTGTCAGGTTACAATGAGTTTCTATCAGCCTAAGACTTCTTGTACAGAGATGCTTTGATAACCACTAGTGCTTTAGATGCTTAAATGAGCTTTTAATCGTTTGAGGTTGATTTTTTTTTTCTCTAGTTGTAGCTGTTCTATAAGAGCATATGCTTGTACTCTAGATGCTTTTAAATTCAGCAGTTTCCCTTTATCTGAACTACTTCAACTTTATTTGTGTATTTTCCTGTCTTGCTTTTATGAGTCACAGTATCCAATTCTCTAAAGCATTATCTTGGTCTTTTATCTCTCTGTAAAGTGCTAGGTGATACCTTGTATGCAGGATGTTTTTGTAAATTGAATTTGCTTGCTTTGTATTATACCACAGATCCTCTAGTCTCTGTAAATCTTACCCTAGGCAGGTCTGTCTGTCCTTCCTTCCCTCCTTCCTATCCCCTTGCTCCCCTGTCTTTTTAATCCAGATGTCTGTTCAGCTGAGAGGCATTGCTCTTGTACACCTATTGTAAGTGGAGATCAGATATCCTTGACTTTGTGGCATTTCCCTAGCGAACACACTTGTGGCTTTTTGTAGCTTTCATCAGAGATACTTTACAGAGTGGAAAATTCTTGAGCTTAGGTTAGAGAGAGTGGTGGAGGCGGCAGCAGCTCAGAGCAAAGTCATATAAATGCAAAGAAATGAGATCTTCGTGAGAAGAATGGAGGGGCCAGGAAAGATCAGTAACTGTAAACCTCTATCCTGGAAGGGGCCTTGGGAGAAGTGGCCTCTGCAACCTTCCTGTGACAGGCAGAATCTGAAGGCAGGTGGTTTATTTACCAATAAAACATTTTTTTGAGAAAGTTAACCTTCTTATTATTCTTCCAGAACAGAACAAGATAGACCAAATCCTTCTTTGCTCTTCACTTTTCAAGCTTTTTTCATTCTCAGTAGCATTAGATGTAGGAGGCCTTAAAATTTCTTCAGTATTTTTAGGAACTACTTGAAATAAAAGAAACTCAGCTTGATTCTTGTGCTGAGTTTGTGCGTCTAAAGTGTTCTTTATTTGGGAACAGAGAAGTGCTATGGAATCTATACAAGCATAAGTTGTTAAAAGGGAGACTGCCCTGCCTAATGACACTGGCCTTCAAAGGAAAATAGTTTCTTCCATTTAATTTTGGAGTGACATTATTTCTCAATCTCTTGGTTATTCCAATATGTCCTACAAAGCAGTTGCAAAACCATCTTTATTTCACAACTTACAACTTATTCATATTTTTAGGAAGAACACAGCTTTAGGTTATACACCTTAATAAATAGAGCTGAATAAAATAGCAGAAAATCAAAGTCCACCCACCAGTTTAAAAATATCCAAAGAAATAAAAAGTGGACATTACAATTATCATCTGAAGAAAAGTTTATTGGGATCTTACCCAGGACCCTGCAAAAAGGTGCTAGTAGTTTTTAGTAAAAAGGGCACTGTTCTGGGGGTTGCTTTTTTTTTTTTAGACTGATTTTCCTTTTGTGGATGGAGCTCTGATGCACTCGTGTAGCAGAGTTGTTTAAAATGTCCATCTACTCTTTTCTCTTAAGTGGAGAATAACACAATGAAAAATATTTTCATATAAGCAATACTTCTGCTGTCTAAATATCAACTGCCTGATCAAACAGTTTGCACTCCAGTCTTTTGTGTCCCTTTTTGAAAACGGCTCTGTTTCACTTGTTAAATTTCAAAAACACTTTTGAAATGGAAATCAATCCCTAACTTAATTTAAATCTAAAATTGCTTTTGTATCAGAACAGCCTGGTCTCCTTCAGGCATTTTATTATGAAGTACCAATTAGGTATGTAATTTAACTTGTGAAATACACAAATCACATGGAATTCACATGTGCTATGTAAAGAAAAACACATGTGAATACCATAAGATTTATGCATTTCAGAAGCTAGATTGCGTGTCATCTTACTCGGGGCCACCTGTGCACTTGTCTCATTCTCGTTGGCTTGTCAAGAATACAAAAGGGAATAAAAAATGTAAACTTAGTTTGTATTAGAAAGGGAAAGTGAATCTATTGGGCATTTGTTCATCTTCTTATGCTGCAAAGATCTTCGCGTAATTGTCCGTAGGAGATAAATGGGTGTAGATTTTCAAAGTAAAAAGTGGCCTTTTGGGTTCCAGGCCAAACATAAGCTGTTAAAACCTTGTGCTTGCAACACAAGACCTGCAGGAAATTTTGGGTCATGGTAATTTTATTGAGATTTCTATCCTCCCTCCCTGAAACCATCTTTTTTTTGTTTATTCAACTTGTTTGTGTGTCGCAGTGAGGTCAAAAGAGGCTAACGGATTTTCTCTGCCTTCATGTGATAGGCATCATCTTGGCCACCATCTTGGGCATTTAGGTAGGGAGATGAGTGCTCAAAACTTGGGTTTGAGTTGAAAAGCTGACATTTCCAAATGAGTCTTTAACAGACTTGTATTTCTATAGCGGCTTCTGTAATATGTTTAAGCATCGCATAGTACTTCAATAGGTACTAAAATCTGACTAACAAATACCTTTTTTTTGGTAACAACTAATCTCTGTCATGGTGCACTGCTCATACGGGCGAGTTGTTATTCCATCTATATAATTCTGTGCAAGCTGCTACATATTTCTTCATCTCTACCCTCTAATTTATATTACCTTTAAAAACACAGATTTAATTACAACAATTTTACTCTCAAGATTAAATATATACTTGCCCAGAGAACAAAAGATAATAGAATAAAAATCAGTTAAGCAAAATCTAAATTAAATTCAAGCTATATTGAAACTGAATGCAGTTCAAATAACGATCGCAAAGCAAAGAGGGTAAGTACTTTGCTTATTGAGTTGGAGGAGAAATAAATAAAATCAGTGACAGTCAAACAGCTTTTGTATGTACGGTAAGGTTTTGGCTAGATTAACATTTTAATTATTCTGTGAAAAAGAAAATATATCAGATGAAGTTGCCTGCCTGAAGCAAAACCAAGCCTTGTGCAGAATGGCATAAGGGAGTTTGTGCAGCCCCTGGTGCAGGGAAGTGCTGTAGGCTGGCTGTGTCGGGCCTGGGGTGGAAGTGACAGGGCTTGAGCGTGGCAAAATCATGAAGGTGACAGTCTTGCACCAGTGAAGTCCTGAGACGAGCAGGAGGGAAGCAAGAGCCCAGTGAAGGCTTTGCCTGAGGGGCCAGGTGTTCACTGTAGTTTTATGGCAGACACTGTGTGTCTGCTTGAAGGAGAAAAAAAAAAAAAAGCCNTGACAGGGCTTGAGCGTGGCAAAATCATGAAGGTGACAGTCTTGTACCAGTGAAGTCCTGAGACGAGCAGGAGGGAAGCAAGAGCCCAGTGAAGGCTTTGCCTGAGGGGCCAGGTGTTCACTGTAGTTTTATGGCAGACACTGTGTGTCTGCTTGAAGGAGAAAAAAAAAAAAAAAAGCCCAACTTTAGGTTCCTATAAGGTTCCTATTACCCTTCTAAATTGAAGGTCTGTAAGGATTAAGGTGAAAGTTGCAGCATTTTTTCTAGTTAAATAGGACATCTCTCTGGTGTAGTGTTTTCCCTGGGGTGTAAAGGATGGATTCTTGGTGTCAAGATGTGTTTTATTTAGCAGTGGCTGCAGCCCTCTCAAATAGTATTGTCTCCCATTCACAACAGGAGGTCTCCTTGTCCTGCTTCTGGGCCAAGCCTGACAGCTGGACTTGCGTGGCACCTCTGCTGATCTACAGGCTGAGCACTTTGAAGCTGCTTGTCAGTGGTCGTGGTTTCCTCCTGCTAGCAGTAGGATCGTGTGGGGCAGCTGCCTCTGATGGGAGGTCGTCTGCTGCCACTGAGCCATCCCACCTCGTTGTGCCTCTTCCCTAGGGGAAGACACGTTCAGATCCTCACACCTTGGAGTGTGATGCAAACTGCTGTAGTGCAAAGTCTTGAGACTTTAAGGGTAAGGGAGTGTTTGGTACTGTGGTATAGGAAAAGAAATCATCCCAATTTTAGTGTGAAATGGGAACACCCTAACACAAAGGAAAAGACTTTCCGGTATATGGATCACAAGGCTTATGGGCATCAGTGCCATTCCATCAGCACTCGCTTCAAGTTTTGTTACGTACCATTTTAAGAACACCTGTCCCAAGACTGAAGAGTGGATCTGTCAGGCAGTGGCTGGGGAAACAGAGGAAATGGGTAGGAATGGTGCTTCAGAAAATGATCAGTTCCTTGAAACAGTTAAGAGCTGTGTTCAGGCAAAGGTGATTGCACCTTTGCGCTTAGGGCATTCATTTAACTGGTTGCTTACTGGCGCCATTTAAATGTTAGCATGTGCAGCAACCAAGGCAATGAGGTCCCCAGTCCAGTCGCTTTTGTAAAAACTTTCTGATTCCTTGGTTTGACTTTAATTTGGTGTCCACTCTTTCTTGTACATAATGCAAGACAGTTAGTAGTCATTCCTTGTTCATCTTCCCTTGTCACTACTGACTTGACAGACCTAGCTACAGTGCTGCTTTGTCATGATTTTTCTAGATGACAGCCTTAGCCTGCCTAATTGTTCCTTGCACAGAAGTACCTTTGATCACACACTCTACCTTTCTACTTTCTGAAATATACAGTACAGTAGTTTTCAAAAGGAGAGTCTGATCTGTGCATAGTACTTGAGGGCTGGGTTGAGTGGCGGTAAGCTGACTTGTTTTGTTTTCTATTCCTCTAACTCCCAAGCTTCACTTTATTATTCTCTTCACTGACAGTGAGAGTTGAACCAATGTTTGCAACCTCTTGAGCATGCATGGTAGTGACTCAGTGGATTATGTACCCAGTTAGGGTGACTTTTTTTTTAACCTTAAATCACAGCATGACACGTGCAATAGGGTATTGTAAATCTGTGATACTTCTGCAACAGAAACAAGGCTGATGGAATTATGTTTGGTTTTGTTATAAACACTAAACTTGCTGAAGGTCACATAGCTCTGAATATTCAGAGAGTGAGGGGTCACATCTCAAACTTCCTTTCCTTCAGGATAAGAATTCTTGGGTAATGGGGTATCTTCTGGAAAGCTGATACTTTAGAAAAAGGGATTGAAAGAAGTCCTTCCAAGACTGTTACAATTACACTCCAGAGGGTGGTTGGAGTTTGATAGCTATCAAAGTAGACTTAATTACCAGGGCTATGTGAAAGTGAGTGATTAGGATAGAAGCTGGTCTGTGCTGGAAAGTTAATGAGCTTCTTGTAAATAAACATAAGGTGTGGGGAGGGATTAAGTTTTCCCGCAGGCAGTTGTCTTCATTGGAGGGATCCCTCCTCTACAAATCAGATTTCAGCTGTCTAACGCATGGGTGTTTGGAGACAATGAAGGCAATGCAAAAAGCTGTCAGAGCTCAGGATGAGTTGGGAGGAGTTTTACCAAAGTGGAGTCCACGTTTTCCAGGTAACTGTCAATTTATGAAACTGCTAAACCAGTCTTTATAAAGATCTTTTACTGGAGCTTATAATGTGATATTATACTCAAAACAGTCCAGTTCAAATCTGCCAAAAATAGTCACTGAAACCAGAGAGATTATGTGACAATACAGGGTTGTTTTCCCCTTACATTACCATTTTGATATCATCATTACCCTTTTGATATAATCAATAACTGCAAATACAGTTTGATTTTTGTTGTACAGCTGCAATGTGATTTTAAAAAAATTCATATAACATCTAACCTGGAGTGCAACAAAACCTGTTTCATTAACTCAAAAAAAAAAAAAACCCAGAAAACTTTCTGCGTTTGAGTAGTACTTTTCTTTTCTGCTATTAATTTTCACACTTTGCAAAGATACCAGTGGGTAGGATTCACACAGTTAATTCAGTTCTGCCCGTCTGCTGGTTGCTGTTTTGGCTAATGCATTAAAAATTTACTTGTGTATGATGCCTTCTAGGCTGTTATTTATTAATGGATTAAGAATGGTCTTTTGAAGTGAACAGCATGTACGCAGCAAACCATTTTGTTCAATTTAAATGAAAAAGAATGAAAGAAATGCTGTTAGCCTAGTCCTTTGAAGATGTTTGTATTCAAACATTCAGTTTGAGGTATCACTGTGTTGTTTTTTTTTTTTTTTAACAACATGCCCTGGAAACAAAACAAACAAATTTTGAGGGTTTTCTTTTACCTTTTTCTGTGAATGTTCTCTTCTTTGAAAGACAAAACTAGCTGAGGGACAGGTAATACTTGTTGTGCACAGCCTTATGGTTCTGCTGTGTGAGCACAGTCTCTGCAGCGCTCCCCTGTAGCAGCAATACTGCTGAGGGAGCCGGTTCTGCTCCTGTGCCTGGAGAGCTGGGGTGGCTCTGGCTGTATCCACACTGTGCCTGCAGGGATGGATGTGCAGTTATAATAGCTGCTTTTCTCTTGTCCCTGCTGGTAAGGAGGTTTCTGGGCCAGTTCTGAGACAGGTGTTCCTGGAAGGAAACCTGGTGGCTTCCTGGTGCTGGAAATCCTCTGAAGACACTTGCCCCCAGGAGAGGTGCATCCTAGGCTGCCATCTGCCCCTGTGGTGGCAAGGCAAGATGGTGCTAGAGCTTGCCTGGAAGTGTTGGCACGGATCTGGGAGGTCTCTGTCCCTGCAGGGTGTGAAAGGTGGCAGCATCTGTAGGTTTTGGGTAGGTAGGTTTGTGGTAACCATTACTTACGTTCAACGTACTGTGGGGATTTTCACTTCTTGTTGTAAGAAGACAAGTAATGCGTCAAAGCACTAGTGGTGTCCTGGGCTGATTTGACTGGCAGACTTTTTGTATAAATTCAGTAGGTACAAATAAATAATTAGAGTAGAAGTAAACACTGGTATATGCACTGAGACCTAGAACTACCATCCGGCCTTTTGTAAGAGTCACTATTTCTAAATGATATTTAATACTTCTCCTAGTGATCATGGTGACTGGAAGCATGACAAAGAAATGAAAATAGAAACAGCAGCAGCAGCAGGAGAACCAGTTCAGCAGAGCTTGGTTTAGCCTCAAGTTTTCTGTTAACAAGCTGCATTGCATACATGACGGAGGCATCCATAGTGCAATGAAAAGCATCAAAAACTAGTTAGTGGAAGTAAAACAATGAAAGAAGTTTTCACGTGAGTGGAAGCTTCCTTTTCATAATGGAATACTACGTGTGGGATTTTTGTGCACCAGCTTAAAGAAAGTATGAGAAACCTATAGGAAGGACTGAGAGGTGGCTGTCCTCCCCCTCACGCTAGGCCTGTATTTGCTTTACTGTCTGGGTGTATCTCCTGGTGACGTGGCATAGTGATTGTTTGAAAGCATAACTCTTATTACAGCTATGCATTGCTCACAAAGAGAAAAAAGTGTGAAGTATTTCTGCTTGGTACGTTAGTGATAACCTGTTGTCATAATAATATTCCCCTGCCTTGTGGATTTCTGCAAGTTCTTCATTTCTTTTTACTAGAAAATAGATCATACCTAGTGATGGAATCGCAGATCTTTAGTGCATTCCTCTTTAAAAAGGGCAGATCCAAATGCTACAGCTGATATAATTTTGCAGAAAAGAACCCTTCATTTGTTTTAGCTGTATAAAATAAAGAGATGTTTAGCCTGCCATGTAAAGAATTGATTTATTAGAATTAATCATTAAAGTCAGTGCTATAGAAGTACAACACTCCCCTCTCACCCCCAACCCTGAATAAGATCGTTCAGAGTGAAAATGCAGGACAGTTTGATTGATACTCATTGCTATTTTCACTGCAATGCTCTATCAATGTAATTAAACCAAAAATAGAAGATTTAAGATGGCAACTTTCATCACTCCTTAGAAATACAAGGTAAAGGATGTAGAGCCAGCATATAACAACTATGCAGTGGAAATAATAGAAATGAACAGATTCTGAATGGCCTGGCTATGTAACAGTTTTTATCTTGATTTGTGTTTTGCCTCACTGTACCAGAAAGTATTTTTATCTATGTGGAAAGCTCATTAAAAATGTTTAATTTTTCTTTGCTGAAAATGCTTTCTCTATTGTCTGCTCCTGCTTGGAAAATTCATTCCACGTTCATCAGTAGATGGTTATGGATGGAATGGCATTGCTGAGCATGGTTGACTTTGTGGAGGTGCGATGTTGATGACCATGTGAGGGATGAGCTGTGGGTTGCTGGAACAGCTGTGGCTCGAGGACACCCTCTATGTTTGCATCTCCTTGCTTCCTGTGAGCAAAGAAGTCTGCACCCATCTTCATGCAACTTGTCCTGCTTCGTTCAAATCTGCAGTCCTGGTTGTAACTGAAGCGTTCGCCCAGCAAGTAAAGCTATTGCGTAGGTGATAGTTTGCCATTAGCTGTCAGAACAGACACAAGAGCACTTACACCAGCACTTCAAAGCTGCGATGAAAGAACTCTTGTTTCCAGTTCAGACATGAGGCACATGGGCTTCCTATAATTGCTCAGTATTCCCAATTCACCATTAGATTGTGGCTGCTCTGTGCAATCTGTTTTGATCTGTTCCCATCTGTTCCAATCTGATTTTTTTTTCTGAAAAATGAAGCTGGCGGTGTGTGATTGTTGCAAAGGCAATCAATTGCTGAAGCTGTAAAAATGTTCTGCCTTGTAGAGACAGAGTGTGCTCTTACCAGGCTGCTGCATTTCTGCTGTTCCTTAACATCACGCAGGTAAACCGCACCACGGGCTATTGGCACAGACTTAAACTGGCAGAAATAGAGGCAGCTCCAGCAGGTCTGCTGTTGTATGTAAGGACAAATTGGAGGCTCCCTGCTCTATCTTGTGTTTTGTGAGGGGACTTTGTTAGTAAGAACAGCTACTGGTGGCGCGTGAGTACCTGGAAAATGTGCAAAGGGAGTAGTTGTAAGTGGCCAACTGTGAAAGAGGATGAGTGTACTGACTGGAGTTCCTCAGCAGTCTGTCCTGGGTCTGGTACTGCTCAGTACTTTTTTTTGTGAATGACTTGAATGAAGGAATAGAGAGTATACTTAACAAATTAGCACATAATACCAAACTCGGAGAGAACAGAATTCTGAATGAACTATTGAGTTACGGATAGCATCCCCCCAAAAGCGTGCAGTTTTACTGGTACAGCAGATTCAGCATTTCGACGGATAAAGTGCAAGAACAGCATCTATGCAGACACAGGATACAGAATAGCCCTTTGGAAGAGAATGCTGGGAGTTACTATGCTCTGTTCATTTGAACCTCAATGACAGCAATGTCAAGCTTTTGTGAAAAATATTAATGCTGCTAGGATGTATGAGGGAGATTTATTTTTCTGTAAGAAAGGAGGAGTCATTTGCTTGTTATGCTGCCAGGTGCATCCTGGAGTACTGCAGCTAGTTCAGGCTCCAGTCTTAGAGCAGGTTGGAAACCAGGCAACAGTAGCCTGGAGGAAAGCAAAGAGTGATCAGAGGCAGATGAAAAGTGATTGTGGAGGTCTTGTAAGCCTATGCAAACATAGTTCTTCAAAAGATAAAATTAAAGGGGGAGGTTTGGAGATGACATCAGCTCTTGGATGCAAGAGAGTGATTTGTGGAGCACCAGGTAATGATCTGCTCTACTCCCCTTGTTTAGGGGCAAGTAATGTGTTGGAGTTCCTTGCAAGAAAGACTTAGCCAGGCACTGGGGGAAATGTTGTAGTGATAAACTAATCTGGGTTGGGGGCAAGGGTGGTGGGGAGGGGGAGGTGGCTTTTTGCTCCTGGATCATTCTATGGACACTGGGCCAGAAATCATCAGTTCATCACAGAGCAGACCAGGTTGGAAGGGATGTTGAAAGATCATCTGCTCCAGCCTTTCATGGGAAAGAGAGCCTAGATGAGATTATGTAGCCCCCATCCATCCATCTGTGCCTTGAAAACTGCCAGTGATAGTGTCTTTACCATCAGCCCTGGGGAAGTTGTTCCAGTGAATGATTGTTCTAACTGTAAAAAAAATTTCTTATTGTGATGAAAATCATTATGTACATCTGTAGTATTCTGGACCTATGACTTGTCTAACCCTGTTTCTGAAATAGCAAAAACATGAATATCTTCATGTATTTAAAAAAAAAAGGTATTTCCTAGTTTGGGGGGAAAAAACCAGGTTTTTATGAAATATGTATTGTGTAGTAGGGACTTAGAATTGTTTGCATTTTGCTGCTATCTTACAGAACAAACTTTCCTACCAGCTAATATATGGCAAAGCCCTTATATGGCATTGGGAGGAAAGTACCCGCAGGTTACTGCATTAGGCTTCAGATCTAACTTTGGTAGACCCTGAATGCTTTGGTCTGCTCTAGCAGTACTTTAGGTTTTCAGCAAGTATATTTGAGAATACCAATACCTACTACCAGATGATATAAATAAATGCTGCTTACTTCTACCTTTCAAATCTGCATATTCATAAATACTGTACTCCCCTGGATTAAAATTATACTTTGTTACTCTGGCATAGCAATTACAGTATGCATGATATATGTGAATCTTCATTTATTATTGTGTAAACTTAGGCTTTGTAAAAATTAATGTTTTAGAAAGCTGCTTGCATAAACTATTCTTTTAATGAAGCTGGCCCAATGAGAAGCTAGCGGTGGAAAGCAACTAAATGACACTGCTAGGCAGAGATGACATAGATGGATCAAACTGTTCTGATAAGAGTACTGATTAATTGTGCTCCTTGGGTATAAACTTGTTGAAGTTTAGATGTTGCTCTTGTAATCTTTGTGGGACAGATGCCTTAACTTTCAAGGAGTGATTAAGTGCTACAGCATGTAGACCGCTATGCGAATCATAGTCTTCAGACTGACGTTCAGAATAAACTAGTAATTTATTAAGTTATGAATATGGGAAATATGTTGTTGTGATTATGAATAATTAATGCAAAGCTGTATTGGCAATGTCCACCCAGTAATTCATCCTTATTGCTTCGTGACAGAATGTTTTGGGCTGCCTCTGGGAGGAATTTGAAGAGTCAAGTCAGAATGATACAACCCGCAACCAGAAGGAGGTCCTATGGATTGATGGTTTTGCAAACAAACTGTTGGTTAATTGGATAGGGGGTGCATCTGTGGAAGCTGGAGGCCTTTTTGTATAGGAAGAGATGTATGTCATGCTGAGGGCTCTGAAGGCTGCAACTCAAGTGGTTATTGTTTCAGGGGAAGATTGAAAAGTGAATGTGTCTGTGCTTTGAATGTTAGGGTGCCTAAAGTTTCATTCTAACCAGTGTTGAATACGACTGGCTGCGCATGCGCATCTTCTCAGTTTTGCCTCACTTACATCGTCCGCTACACACCAGGTGAGTTTTGCCTCACCTGCTACGTCACCAATGTCTAATATTCAGGTTCACATCTTCCATTAACCATTTGAAAGAATTAGACTATTTTTCTGTTTTAACTGAGCAAAACCTCAGCTACTTGCTGTATCATTTACAGCTGTTTTGGCAGGGTGAGCCACTGAAGGCACAAGGGCACGTTGGAGATGGAAATGCGAGATCTGCATAAGAAGGAATTGGCACATCTATGTAATTTCAAGAAGCATGTCTTGTGGGCTGGTCTGCTCTGGGCAGTAGAGCCAGGCAGGCTGGGAACAGAGAATATCCTGGAAACAGAGAAATATCCTGGTGCAGCTCTGCGCTGGGATGAGTGAGGCCATGGGTGCTGCTGCAGTGTGACTGTGCTGGGCCTGGACCAGAGCCAGGGGCTGCGCAGGGCCGTGCCGAACCGCGCGGCACAGCGCTCCCTGCACGCTGCTCTTGTGGAGAACTTTGCTGTTTGCCTTCGCTTTTATTGCTGGGTTTTTGTTATGTCCACATGGTACGAGCCAGACTAGCACCTTAATAAAAAGTAATGACTTTTGGAGCAGGATGTCAGACCTTGTTGAAGCAGAAGCCAGGGCCGAGCTCTACGCACCATCCCTTTGTACTTCCCTTGCTTTCCAGGCACTTCACACCCAGGACCTACCTTGGCTGCACTGCACACGTCAGTGCTGTGGTGCTGACTATTTTCCTCTCGTTTTTGCTTTTTAGTCTCCCATTTGTCACAAACTGCTGCTTATCCTTGTGCACGGGTAGGTCATAGAGGCTTTCTTGGTGTGTTTGTGTCAGCAGAGGTGTGCCGAGGAGTGTTTTCTGCCCATGCCGTTCTGCACCGCAGGCAGGGCTGCAATGTGCTTTCACCACTGATGTGATTACAAATGCTAACCTGACCCCCATAAAAGCACAGAAATGAAGTAGCTCACATTTTAAGAATCCAATCTAAGAAGTGAGGGAGGAAATACTAATGAATGTTGCTGCCATTTTCTCCATCCTTGAAAAACGTACAGGTGGGCTTGTTCCAGAGGGTTCCCAAACACAATGTAAAATCAATTAAAAGACGTACAAATCTTTTAAAAACAAGATGCTTATCAGATTCTTAAGAAGACTAAATTGAGTTGTACCAGGAACTGACTTCATTTTCTTAAAGTAATAACTGAAGAAAAAGAAGAAATTTGGAATTGTTGTTATCTTTCTCCGTGTGAAGTTCATGGAAATAGTTAATGCTTTTCTTGGGTGATTCTCAACCTCCTTGTGAGCAACACTCAAAAAAAATATTTTTTAAAGTTTGTGAAGTGAAGGCTGAGTTTACGGATATGATTTGAATCATGGCTTGTGTTTTTTTCCTAAGACTTACCCTTTTTCTTTGACAAGACCTTGTTTGCTTGTTTTACTTAATTCCTCTCGGCTTCAAATATTTGTGTTTTGCTCATTCTAACATATTGGGCTCCTTTTGCAACAGCTGCATGGAAGGGATTTTTAAGCCTTCTGCTCTGTTTTTCAGAACTGCTTATCTGCCTCTTCCCCTCTTTTATGTATTGAATTAGACAAACTATGAATTCCTTTCTGGCTAGAAAGAAAGATCCAAGGCTTAGCAGGCACCAGATGGTGGCACTGGTCTTTCACATCTGACAAGTTTGGATCATGCAGTGAAGCATAAGAAGTTTTATGCAAGTTGTACTGCATGCTGTCCTAATTTTTTTCTCTTTCAAGCTGCATAGTTGGAATAGGGAAGGTGACATATTTTTATGCTTATCTTCAGAGTGCCTAGAAGAAGGTGAGATGTGTATCTAAGGGAGTAGAAAGGATAAGTCTTGGCAATACCTAAGCATCACTACTATTGTTATTTTCTGTATTTGCATCCATGCTATGACATTTCATTACATATCAATTGAAACGTAGGGTAGTTTGGATGCCAGCTGAGCTGTGACAGCTTTTACAAGACGAAGCTGTAGTTGTGATTCGTAAAAATCAGATGTGTACCTTATATTCTCAGTCTTTACGGAATCTCACTGTGTGTGTAGTTTTTAATAGCTACTTTTTTGCTGAATGTAGCAGATATTAGCTCTATAGTGATGTTATAGTTATTTACTTTTTATTCCTGAAATCTTCACTTTGGTATTTTCAGAGTATGCTTAACAGTTTCTATTTCTCTATTTTAAGGAAGAATGGCTGGAGAAATCTGTGTTTGAAAGAGGATGAAGTCTTGAATTCCATATGAAATACTTTGTTAGAGAAATACCGAAGACAGAAAAACACACTTCTTGTCTCTAATCCTTGCGGTCTGTGGTGTGATTCTTTCCTGTTTGGACATAAAATGTGCCAGGGAAGAGAGAGCACCTTTGGATACAAAGGCGATGGGTGCAAAACGAGAATGTAGGTAAAAGGCTGATTATGAATGACAAACACAGAAATGGCCAAATTCCTTAATAATATTGCACTATGTGAAAATGAGTTGATCTATCTATATTACCTGTCACAGTCCTGAGGCTCACACAGCAGCTGTAACCAGTGCTAGATGAAAAGAGGACAACAGAAAATTTGTCGCAAAGGGGAGTGAACCCCTAAGATAGGTTTCTCGGTGACAGTCAACACACCTAGCCTGTGGGCAACTGAAATACTGATGACTCAAACAAAAGCAAGGTAAGTTGGACTTAGACATTGTGCCCTGTTTGAGTTCAGAAGTTAATGGCCTCCCAGAGCCACCTGTGAACATTGCTTCAGTTTGTTTTTTTTTTTTCTTCTTATGTCTTCAGTAAAGCAATGGTTGGTGTGTTAAAGTCACCATAGTCTCTACACTGTAATACGTTCCTTGGTCGCTGAATGAAAAAAAGTTGAAATGCAGTTCACGTCATATAACTTGGCAGTCTTTTTTCACATGTCTTTGGGGAATTTAGGCTTTCTACCTGTGCAAGGCTTAGTCCACATCTGATCTATCCCAGCTGTAGTTATAGTTTGGTTTTATTATAAGACTTTGGCCCTCACTCTGAAATCAGTTAGAGATTTCTCACTGAATTACTGAGCTGAGATTTTGCCTTTTTTCTTTGTGTTAAGTCAAGCTATTTTGTACTGTGAAAAACCTAGAAAAGCTCCCTTTTGTCCCAAAAGACACAATTGTTACTTATGTATTGATGGTTATAAGAGAAACCAGCAAAAACTAAATTGGTGAATGACCAATGGGTATGTTATTCTTCTGTTGGGAAGTTTGCTGTTGGTCGCTAGGAAAGGTTGGTGACTCTCTTTTTTTTTTTTTTTACTTAAGTATGTTTCAAAGTTTCAGTCTGAAGAA
The DNA here is from genome assembly GCA_013398225.1 of Steatornis caripensis. Taxonomy (NCBI): domain Eukaryota; kingdom Metazoa; phylum Chordata; class Aves; order Caprimulgiformes; family Steatornithidae; genus Steatornis; species Steatornis caripensis. The sequence continues at coordinate 364,663 of VZSC01015398.1, forward strand.
GGTATAGACTGTGGATCAAAACAGAGCCTGAAAGTTGCAACGTGAAATTACAGGATGTCTGCATAAACAGTGTGTACTTTTCAACTGACAGAATTTAATAGCAGCTATTATGCATTTTCTGCTTTCTTAGCAACACCTGGCATCATGTAGAGTCAGGCCTTTATCAGACACTTGAAAAATAGTTTTTCCACTTTTACCATATTCTCACAACTTACTCTCCTTTTGTCCTTTAATATGACCTCATCTGCGAGCAGTCAGGGGAAAGAATAGTCATTCTTGATTGTGTTTGCAACATTATATGGTCTGTTCGCAAGCTGGGATCTTGACAGATGGCACTGGTTTGCAATATAATTTATTCTATTATAAATTAATGGTATTAATACTGAATTGAGCCGTTTGGCCTGAAGTAAGATGTAACGGCTTTTAATTTTTTAGTTGTTTGGTTTTTGTTTAGTTTTGTTTTTTTACTCCAGGTAAATGCAGCCATCCTAAACTGATCATGTGCTAGGAGCTGCCCTTCTGATTTCAGTTAAAGTACTTTTAAAATCAGAAACTTGTAAAAGTAAGATCTATGGTTACTGCTCTCCACCTTAGTTGAGGTCAGTAAACAGTTTTGTCAGTGCACAGGCATTGCATCTTCCTGCTCTTGTGTTGAGGATGATCCATAGGGATCAAAGTGAGTATAAATGAAACTAAGGAATTTATGTTGTGGCTTACTAGTGTTGCAATAAAATTATTTTTAGAGTTAGTGCTTTGGTTTCTCACTGTTGGTTCAGACTGCTAGCAGGTTTTTTTTGTGGTGGTCATGTGGTACAGGGAAAAGCAAGCGCAACATCATTCTTTCAAAAAGGCGGGGAACCTAGAATGTTACTTACCTGCTTAACCTGGAAGAATTAATCTCTTTATCGGTGGTGCCAAGATGAGGAGATCAGTAGTAGCCCACACTGACACAATTTGTTCTTAGTAAACTCATCTGACTTCTTTCTAAGCAGAAAAATAGGACTTTGTTACGGGAGAAGCAGGGGCAGTAACTTTAGTAAAGCTTTAGGCATCCCGTGTAAGGTTCTCCAAAACCAGCAGTGGCAATCGGGAAATAGTCGTGAAGTAACTACAGCTAGATACAGCTTTAGCTGAAGACTGGTAAATGTTTTGGTGTATGACCCAGCTGGCAAGTCAATAGAGTGGTAAAACAGATGGGTTGCGAGCATGAGTGATGAGAAAAACTGACCAGAGGCATGAAGACAGAAGGTGGTGGAGTAGTTGGGTGGGGAGAGCATGCCCCAAAATGGGTTTTGAAAGCAAACCAGTCTCTTCTGGTCCACATACCTGTAGTGGTTAGAACAAACAGTAAAAAGGCCAGATTTCAGCAAGAAAGGTGCAAGGTAGGGGTTGAGAACTTCCTAGCAGAAGGACAGAGTGCCTAGGAAGGTGTGAACTCTTCACTCTGGAAATCTTCAAGAGTAGATAAAAACGTGTCAGTAAGGACATCCCTTCTAACTCAATTTTGGTGATAGGAAAAGGAGGGGCTATACACTGCCTTCTAGGGAGATCACTAGTACAGCAGAAAACAAAGATTTAGGTGTCTTTCTCATTTGTTTATAGGCAAATTCTGTAGTTATTTAAATAATATGGACTAAGATGACTGAAAGGGGAATCAAAGCAGACCACAGTTTAGTCTCTATCTTGAAAAAAAAAAAGTTTATGAACCTGCTCTGCTTTAAACAAGTCCCTGGAGCAAGTGAGTGTTTTGAAGTGGTCTCTGCTTAAACGCAGGAGATCACAAAATAGTTCTGTCAGAGTATTCTGCCATTACTCGTACGTTTTGAGTTGGCTTATTTTTCTTTTTTACAAGAACAAAGCAAGTTGCAGATAAAAGGATTCCTCAAATAAGATATTTTTCTGATTTTTATTCTGTCAAGTAAGACACTAGTTACACTCCCCGTAAGGTACTTGTGGTTCTATTTGCTCTCTTAGCTACCCTTAATATTACCAGTATGTTGCCCCTTATTCAAAATTTAGTCTGAAGAAAGGCACGTGATACTTGAGCTTATCATGTACCCTATTTTAGAAACTCACTTATGCCGGTTCTAGGCATGATCAGTTTTGCATCAAGTGGTAGGTAAGTAGATAAGAAAGTCATCATTTCTTACACAATTACTGATTTTTGACTGCCCAGTTTATGTAGAGAGTTACTCGACTGAGAAGGTAGAAGTAATTTTAATGCCTGCAGTCTGAACAATCTCAATTCTTGCGTTTCACTGGTGAATGCTTGTTTATCCCATACAGGTATGCTTCATTACTTTAGGTGTAGTTTGAAAATGACAAGCATTCAGTCTATCATTCTGACTCAGACTGACAGAAAATGCTGGAAGGCTGATAAGGGGGGAGGGGAGAGTATTTCTACCTCTTCTAGTAGTGACAAATATAATTGCTAATATTACCACCATGAGCACTGCGACCCGAAACTCATCAGGAGGTGTCAGGGAAACAGGCCACAATTTGACCTCATCCAGAACAATCCGGGTATAATCAGATGTGTGGTCGAAGCATTTTAGCAGAGTCAGTGTGGCATTTCTGTTTTCTCTGGTGCTTGTGCTTTAACTGCTTTTTTGGCTCAAATGTTAAACTTGAGCTCAGCTATTTCATGAATTGCTACCAAAAAGTATTGCAGTTGGGGTGTGTTGTTGATACCTGGAGGTGATCAAGGTGAGGAGTTACCCCAGCAGCGTTGCAGGCACCCTGGGGAACAAAGGCTCCAGTCTCTGGGGAGCTCTTCCCTACAGTGGGTATGCCCAGTGAGTTTCAACCTCGCTTACAGTTGCAAGAAGTGTCAACTGGGAGTGTTATGATCAGCATATATTTAATTTGGAGTAAAAAGCTATTCCTCTATCATGTAAAAAGAAGGCAAGTGGATATAGGATGATGTGTTTTGATTTCCAGGTGGGAAGCTTGAATTTGTCTGAAGTTGAACCTACCTACCTGGTTTAACTCCCTGCATCCATAATACTTGGCAAATGGGTTGTGCTGTCTGCCAGACATGAGAACATTAAGTCTATTTGTTTTATGAATACTCGATGCAATTTTAAGATCCTAAGAAAATGTATCCAAAAAGATATCATATTAAAATCAATAGTCCTTTTCTATGTCTTCTTGTTTATGAGCTAGAAGTAGAAAGAGGGTTCACTGGAGCAGAGCTAAGATCAATAGCTCTGTGAATTTTAATGGTACCTTCTTTTACTACTTGTTGAGTGCTGTCTACTTCTAACCTTGTAAGAGTAAAATACAAGACCCTTTGGTCACTAGTGACTTTTCCGTCCTTCGGTCAGTGGACTGTCTTAAACAGAAAGTGGAAAGAAGGGAATTGAAGAGGAACCTGATTCTTAATGTGGTCCTATAATTTAATTTAAAATAAACCATTTTGGTTTCCTTTTCAAGCTGGGTTAATATATTCCTCTTTTTACTGCCATTTCATCTCTCACGTCATCCTTGTTTCCAGTCTGAGAGAGTTTTTCTATAGTTTTTTTCCCAGTAAAAGGAAGTGTTGTCTTACTTTGCGATACAGTTCTTACGTATGCAGCAAGTTAATAAACTCACCTTCTCCATAGACTCCCTATGGAATGTGGAGATGATGATAAAAAATTATGTTGGTATTTCCTCACAAAGAAACATTCTTCTCTCTTCTCACTTTTATTTATCCTCTTATTCTGTAACTGTAAACTGCAGTGGCCAAAATAAGTTTGTTTATGGTTCCTTTTTCAGCCACCCATATCAAAAAACTCTTCTGCAGTGCTGTTGGTAACATTCCTGTGTCCTTTTTGTTTCATCCTGTATAAATTTGCAGAGCCAGATAAGTCTCGCTCTCTTCCATAGACTCACTGGGATCATTGCTACTGTGGTTTCTCCTTCACAATCTTGGTCTTTCAAGTCCTACATAATTTAATTTGTATATTGTCCTACACTTCCCAAATCCTCTCGGTGAAACAATTCTGTCTGCTGGCAGCATGTGCTTGTTAATGGGGGACCCTTGACAGCATAGAAAAATTCTCTAGGACCACTCTGGCCTGCCAAATGCCCCAACCTCCATGTTTGCTGTGCTTAGATTTTTATCACCTGTCAGTTGGTGGTAAGGGGTATGTTTATTCTTTCCTCTGCCTACACACCTGGAACCAGATCTAATCGGGTGACAATTCCCCAGAGTTACTATGAGAGGAGCAATGTGGGGTTATCTGCTCTGTCTGTATCCTACAGATTTCCACCAAAGAGGAAGTTTTTACCTACTGACACGATTTTTATGAAGGCTGGTGCTAGGTTGCATTTTTACAGTGCCTGCTAGGTAACAGACAGATCACTGCTTCTTTAAGAACTTCTGGCTATGGGATTTATCAGAATGTGATTTTTCACTTTGTTTTATGGGGTAGGTTGGTAGGTTGTGCTGTTCCTGCTGTTTGTGATTACTTTTAAGAAGAAATGCTAAATGCTGTGGTGTTGTCTAATTTTTAAAATTCCACAGTAGTGTGGAATCTACTGACTTGAGTGGTATTTTTATATGAAAGACTCCTCTGAAAAGGAGAAGGTCTGTTTTGTACCTAATGAGGACAGATTCTAGTCAAAGGCTCTGTTTTATGACTACATGAAATGCCTCTTTTGTTTTTATTGAAAACACAACTGGTGAAATTTTATGCTGGCCTTAAAAAAGGCACAATACAGAGATTCCATCCTGGGTGGAAGGGGGGCTATCACAGCTCCTGGCTTCTGTCCTGCTTCAGAGGGTGCCGTAGAATTTGTAGAAGTTTGATGGTACAACAGATGTATTTGAGTATTTAAAAAAAAAAAAAAGTAGTACAACCCATTGTGGCAGCTTTGCAGGTCGTGATCAAAACAATCTGTAATACCATTGTTGAGACCTTTTACAGCTCAGGTTGTCTCTCTTCCTCAGCAGTGCCCAGCATCACATTTTCCTTTCTTTGATGGAAACTGGGGCATACCAACATCTTTATACCAGTTAAACTGCTTTGCCAAATGAGTTGGAGCCTGGGCAAAGCTCTGGTTCAGGATGCTTAAATTCAACTACTTGAGCTTGTTTATGGGAGTGTACGTAGGAAAAAATGCAGCCAAATTAAGTAGAGATATTCCTGTTCAGTACCGCTGGACTTGGAATTAAACTGTCTTGAGCAAACGGAACCATCCTTAGGCTATAGCAATTGCAGGAAACTGTGACTCATCTTAGTCCTTTTTTTTTTCTTTCCTCTGAGTTTTTCTGTAGCAAAATACTCTCACAGGTGTGTCACCGAACTGACCAACCTGGACCAGAGCTGACCACAGTTGGTGCTGTATACAAGGCCAGATCTGTATTCATGTACCCTGTACCTGACTGTACAAACATGCTTTGAGTGTTGTCCGTAAGGTGCACTTGTGATTTCAGGGCTTATGTGCAAATTTGTCATGAAAATTGAGAATTGTACAGTTACAATGATTTACCTAAAGTAGTAGGATGGGAGGTTGGGGGGTGTGTGCACAGAGGGAAAATAGCAAAACTGTCCTGGGCAAGGGAAATGCTTTGTTCACTTGGTAGAGGTTTTGCTTAGCAATTGCTGAGCTCTGGAACGTGTTCAGTCCTACTTTTCAGTCTTAATGTAATTTTAATTTTACCAATAAACTTATATATTCTAAAAACTTCGTCTACTGCCAGTTCTTGAAAACACACAAGTAGAAAAGTGATTTTTTTGTAATATTTATTTGTTTCCATCAGATCTCTTTGCAACCCGTATCTAATCTGCCATCTACTATCACTCCAAGACTACTTTAGGCATTACTGCTTTTCAATTCAAGGCATTTCATTGACTCCACATTTCAGATTGTTTTTCACTGGATGTATTTATCAAGTTTCAGGCCAGAGGCTCTCACAGAGTTATAAGCCTCTTAAAGGAGGGAAAGTGCTGACATAGCCTTAAATTGTAGTATGGCAAATGTTACACTATAATTACCTTTATCTATCATCAAACTCCCTTTCAGAGGGCTGGCTGTGTGCTGTGGGCCTCCTGACGGAATGTTCCATTACACTGAGATTTTTCATGGGGAAAAAAATTCTAAAGCAAAACATGATAAAGTACTTTTATAAGAGTGGTCTCAGTGGCAGTGACAGGGTGGTGAGAAGACGAGAGATGATGGTGAGTCGCAGGAGGAAGTGTTCTGCAGCATTAGTGGTAGATCTGTATGAGACACTAAATTTTTTCTATCGCTGTGTCTCAACTGCATTACTACTTGTCTTCCAGATGCTTTGACAAGTCAACATTTGGCATGAGCTGTGAAATCTAAGCAGATAGTGTGTGTATTTTTACTATGTACTGGAGTATTGGACAAAGACATACAAGCTGGTGGACAGCAGGCTAGCTGCAGAATGGAAAGCAATCTAATAAGGTCAGTGTACTACTGTGCTTGAGCTAATGCACCTGGCAAAATAGAGCTTAGTGGTTTTGGCATGAGGTTGTGTTGAAGCTGCTTTGCTGATTTCATGGCTGATCTGGAGTTCATGTACTGTATTGTGTCCTTGTGTACTGTATCGCCGTGTCAGCTGGCCCACACTCTGTGAGTTGTGGGCTTGGGCTGTCAGCTTCATGTCCTTAAAACAAAGGTGAAGGAAAGGAAGCGCTTGTTGAAAAATATTGGGTAAGAGTGAAATTCAGGCCAAGAACAAAGGGGTAGATGCTTCCATAGTGCAGTGACTAGGTGCAGTACTAAAGCAGCTTTTTATGGCAGCACAGACAGTTGTCATCTCAATAGCTGGAATAGAACAACACTCCCATATTTGTCAGGGTTTTTTATATTAATCATGAAGGCCTATTAGTCATGTAAAACACAGATAAAAGGAACACTTAAGGATAACATTGAAAACCTATTTGGGACCTCTGTGTGTGTGTATGATATATATGCAGACACACTTTTTTGGATTATAAAAATATTTATATTTGCTTGCCACTTGTCTTCGCTGGCTTAAGTAGCTCTCGTATGGTCACTGTCTGCTATTAAACTGGTAAGGAAGTGATGTACCTGTTACTGAAATGCAGCCACGATTCATGGTGTCTAAACTGTATGGGCAGCACTTCGTGTGCAGATGCGATGTAAATAGATAAGGAAGGGAAAGAAGAGTTTGTATAGTGGAGAATATTAACATTTTGGGTGCAGGCGGCTACTGAGGTAAACTAGACAGCTGAAGGGAAATGGGTTTCTGTCCTTGGATTACTAGAGGTAGCTTATCAGATTGTATAACTGCCACTTGAGTGTCTTCATGTTTCTGCTCGGTACTTTGATGGCTAATAAAATTCACTCTCTTACAATCTAGTTGTTTTCTGTTTAGGGTATGCCACAGCAGATATGCTTTTATAAAAGAAAAAAGTGAACTAAGCATATTATAATTGCATCTCTCTTGCTCTGCACGTTTAGTCATTTATCTCGCTACAGAGCATATGAAATATTCCAGTCATGATTTGATTGGTTTACTCTTTAGTAGAAATAAATGAAGACAAGTGCACTGAGAATCAGGGAAACTGTTTCTAGTCCATTATGCTGTTACAAAATAGTGAATGTACTAAATATTGTTACAAGATAAACTTATGGTAGGCAGGACTCAAAATCAACTGTTTTGTTGTCAGCTAAGGGGAGTAGTTGGTGTACTTAGGTGGGGGGGCTCTTTCAATGTGGAGCTGCTATATATAAGAGAAGCTGTGCAGTCCCACAGCTTAGATGACTGAAATGGGCCCAGAAAAGTATGAAGAGGTGTGTCTGGAGGGGAAGGGTGGGGAGGTAGACTGGGGAGATTTTGCACTTCAGTTTTTTGGCAGAAAGGAGAGGAACCAAAAGGACTTGAAATAAGACATGAAGAGGCTTCTGGCTTAGGATACTCCTTCTGTGAGTTATGACAGGGGTCCTTGAGGAGAGGTGGCAGGGGGAGTGCTGGTAACTGAATAGGTGGGTTTGCTTCTATGTGCCCTCTACCTTTTCCTCCCAGAAGGAATAGGCAGTTTGTCCACAGTAGGACACAGTGCATTAAAAAAAGGAAAAAAAAACCAAACAAAAAAGCCCCAAACCTTTAGTTTAGATGTATTGCGTGCTGAAACTACTGTAGCTGGAATAGGAAACAGTGGTGACGTCTTGAACTGCCTTCATCCATATTGATCTGATCTTTCTCCAGGAAAAAGGGGGAACTAAAGGATAATAACTTGTGATTTGCACATCCCATAGAGTGGGTGGTTTGAAAGATAAGAGCCTTATCAAATTTCTGCAGCAATCAGGTGGTGGTTATGTGCTAAAACCCGTAAATTATAATTCTGTTAGTTTAACCTTCAAGCATCTATAGCAATTCTACAAGAACAACTCAAACAAATTTAAAGTCAAGTTTAGCAATCTACAGACCTGGGCTGGAACATGTATGTTGTGAACTGTACTCTGGTTCTGTGAATATTAATAGACCAGAATGATGAATTTTCTCTCTTAATTATGACTTTGTATGATGGATGTAACATTTATTTATTTCAAACTGCCAGTGATTGTTATCTTGAAGGAGACCAGATTTTCGCAGGGAAGATAGGAATAAGTAAATTCCTTAAAAAGCTTTTGTGTTCTAGGGGACGCGGGGGGAAACTCCAGGCACTTTTTTGTTTTGGCTTGATTTTTTAATTCTTCGTACAGAATGAATGGAAGCTGTCTGACAGCAAATGTTGGTTTTGCCACTCATTGTGACTGTAACTGAGAAGGCACAACACTCTTTCTCTCCACTAAGCATTTCTCGATAGTCTTGGTTATATCACAGACTGACTTTTACACACAAGCTCTAGTTCAGAAAAACATTGTGTACTCTGGAGTCTCAAAGTGATTTGTAGCCCAGCTTGTTTTGTGCTTTAATGAAATAACCAGACTTTTTCAACAGCAAAATCCAGGATTTTGATCTTAAAGAAGTGAGGGCTACTATGTGAATGAAGATGTTCTTTCTTACAGCTTCTGTGTCGCAAGCTAGCTGATAAATTTATTCAGACATCTAAGCATAAAGGTGCGGAAACTGGAAAATATGTGGATCCAGGAGTGAAGATCTTGAATGGAAGTCCTCTGTGGGACAGTTGCAGAAACAGGCCTCCCTTGGTAGTTAGAATGTTTTCTGTTTGTGCCAGTGAAATGTAGGAGCTGCACCATATATGAGATTTCTGTTGTTGGAGAGAGGTGTTAGTTGGGGCTGTTAAACACGGGGATACAAGTTTCAAGCTATGTGCCTTTGTGAGAGTTTGTTCTTTATCTTAGGTATTTGAAGTCACTTTCTGGTGTACAGCTACTATTCCAGAAGGTGGGTTTGCTGGGAAAGGGCTCAGAAAGATGGCTTTTGCTATCATGTCATTAATGGGTGAGTGTGTGGCCTTCTGCTATGGAACATGATCGTGGCTGCAAGTGATGTTTTCAGGCCACGCTTGGGTCAGCAGTGCTGGGTTGCTCAGAGGATCATGTCTACATATTCTTTTTAAAAACTGTTTAAAAAGGCAGCATCACATAGGTGTTCATTTGCCCATAGTTCTTGCTTTCTACTCTTCAGGTTGAATCTTGAAAACTATTTACCTTGACATGACAAAGAAATGTCAGTATGAGCAGATATAAGTCATGTTTCATCATACTTTCATAGTCTTTAGAAGAAACAATATGATGCAGTGGGGATGGGCACTTTATTTGTCTGTATGAGCCTAACATACGAGTTTCAGTAGACCTTACTCTGCTGGTTTTGGCTTTTCTTCTGTTAATAAAATGAAAAGTAAACTTCTATTTCAGGAACATCAAATGAAAAATGCTGTTTAAGAAATTATTTTAAAAAAGACTGACATCTGTAGATCTTCTTTAAAATTGAGAAGACTTTTCTCCTCAAAGCACTTGTCTTTGTTTTAACGTATCTTTATTGTTCATTTGAAATGCTGTCTATTTCTAAACATGAATACACTGTGCAAACATAAGAAACTGTGTTTGATAAAAAATGAAGACTTGCCCTTGGTAGATGAGGATTGGGTTAGAGAGCACCTAGGCAAACTGAACACGCACAAATCGATGGGTCCTGATGCGATGCACCCATGAGTGCTGAGGGAGCTGGTGGAGGTAATTGCTAGGCCACTCTCCATCATCTTTGAAAAGTCGTGGAGAACAGGAGAGGTGCCTGAGGATTGGAGGAAAGCCAATGTCACTCCAATCTTCAAAAAGGGCAAGAAGGAGGACCCGGGAAACTACAGGCCAGTCAGTCTCACCTCCATCCCTGGAAAGGTGATGGAACAGCTCATTCTGGAA
>VZSC01015398.1:376150-402897 GCA_013398225.1 Steatornis caripensis
CACAGGCAGTTCCACCTGAACATGAGGAGGAACTTCCTTACTGTGAGGGTAACAGAGCCCTGGCACAGGCTGCCCAGAGAGGTTGTGGAGTCTCCTTCTCTAGAGATATTCAAAACCCGCCTGGATGCATTCCTGTGCAACCTACTCTAGGCTAACCTGCTTTAGCAGGGGGGGTTGGACCAGATGATCTCTAGAGGTCCCTTCCAACCCCTATGATTCTATGAAACATTCAGGATGTTTTAAGTGCGAGAAATTTTTCTGACTGCTGTTTATCTAACGTGGAATGCCAAGACAACTGAGAACTGTCACGCACAACTGTTACTTTTAAAAACAGAAGTCCTAGGAGTTGTATCTATGGACTTGGAGTGCTCTGGAGAATGTTGGTGTGCTGGAGCATAATGTGCTTGAATGTACTAAAAATGTTTGCCCTAGAGTAGCTAGTTTGAGTGTATGGGGATTCAAATGGTGTTTACCTGCATTAGCCTGCAGCATAGTGAGTCTTCTATGACTGAGGGAGACAGAAGACCAAGATCTGGCAGTGGACAAGGGCTGAACTTCAGTTCTTCCACTGAAGATCAAAAAAAGCCAAATTGATTCCTTGTACTTCTTACTTGATAAAATAACATAGATGTTCAAGTGATTGCCTCCTTCCCTCTGTTCCTCTCAGGACGTTGACTTGTATATTTGTAATATAACACCACTTTCTAAAAAGGATGAGATAATATGATGTAGGGAGCATCTCACTTTCCTGTTTTATGTGGTAGAAAATGCAAGGAATCCGTTGGTTTTGCATCTTTTAGCCTTGCACAGTTTCTTCACAGAGCTCTGGGAGTTGCTGTGCAGATTAGGGCTTGCTAGGAATTAACCAAGTATCTGTTTGTTAAGGGAGTACAGTTGTTTTTCTTTGCACTCAAGCTCCAAATCCATTTATAATAAGTATGAAAAAGATAACATCACTGCCATTCTAAAAAGGCTTTAGCATCTCAACAGGGCAGACATGAAACAAGAGGCATATTAATATGGGCTAAATTTTGGGAACTTTCCATGAGCATTTCTATTTAAAATGTTTGTGGCAAGATGGAGACTTGGAGTGACCAAAGCCGGTGCTTTTTGCTTTGAACCTCAAATAAGTATTTCCATTGCCTGCTTTCATGTGAGTGTCTTTGCTGACTTATTTGTAACTGACGTTTAGTTTTGCGTTTTAGTTTGTGTGGGGTTTTGTTGTTGTTTTATTTACTATAAATTCTCTGGCATATGCCAATTTATTCCTCATTCATGATGCCAATGAGAGGAGAATTGAGTCCTAGAGCGTTTGTCAGCTGATATTACAGCCTTTCAAAGTACATGTTACCATCTCTGGGTAGCAGTACAATTTCCATGACTGGACTTACTAATGTGAAAGCTGACTGATGAGTGTTGCTGTGTTTATGGAACTGTGTGTAGAAATGAAGCAGCCAGAAAGCAAGTAACACAGCTTTATTACCAGCAAATACGAACAACATGGGATGAGATGGGTGCTCTTGACCTTTCCAGCTGCTGGCATGGGGGTGGAGAGAGGGGAAAACTAGCACCTACATTTTGCACCTCACAAACAGCAGTGTGATGTACACTGCAAAAGCACTTTCGTCATGTGTGGTATAAATGCTCGGCAATGGCTCCTCCTTATGCACAGAGCAGCATCACAAATACAAAGTCTGTGCCTCTGGGTAGCTGTATGATCTACTGGAACAGTGTGAGCAGAGGACAGCGAAGCTGCAGGTCTCTGCCAAAGAAATGGCCTTTTTATTCTCTGGGGCAGGGAGCGTGCTGTGGACTGCTCTTAGTGCACTTGGGCTGGCTGTTTTTTCCAATAGCTCATATCCACAGCCAAAGGTTTTATTGCAGATTTATGCTCGCTTAATACTGCTCTGCAGATAAGAATTCTTCAGTACCCAACTTTGCTACTTCATATTTTTGAAATGACCAATATGTGTTCAGTGATCAAACTGACTGCTCTTTATTCTAGGAATAACACTGGCAGCTCTGGCTTTAGAAGCTAAGGCTAGTGCTGCAAGCGAGAAGTTTGGCAATTCAGACAACTTAATGCAAAACCACAAGCAGTTTGATCCATGCCCTTCTCCACCTTCCCTGTTGAAGTGCTTTATGGTTATCATTAGATAGAGATGTCAAAGCAGACTTTATACTTAACCCTAATTACAAATATTATCAAGCCCCCTGCTCCACCCCAGATGCGTGGACAGATTAAAGCAGAGTTTGACAACTGCTGCTATTTCTGGATGTTGGTACGTGTTGTGGGGGTTAACTTTGGCCTGTGTAGCTGAACTGGCTGACACCAACTGAAGCAATATCTGTGCAATGTGTTTGAGTTCAGCGGGGTGACTGCAGTACTCCCCTGGCAGTGAGATCTTGCGCAGATCAATAGAGCTACTTGACTTTTCCATCTGTATTTGTGATATGTAGGATGTTACCTGTGATGTTTTAACTTTGGCAAATTATCAGCCACTTACTCTGCTACTTTCAGCTTCAAAATAGAACTGCCCTTTAAAACCAGTTGTTGTGTTAATCAAACAGGAGAGATTTGTAGCGTAATTATACTAATATATGTTCCTTTCAGCAGCCTGAGATGGCTTAAACTGAAATGTTTATATAGTTAATAAAACAAAGTGGTTTTGTTTCAATCAAATGTTGTGTACCCCTGGTTTAGAGAAGAGGTTGAAATGCTGTTTTTGTGCTTGTCGGGTATTTTTTTTTCATTTGTTTGGAGGGATTTGTTTTATTTTAAGACAGATTGTCAAAAAAAGTAGTGACAAGGTAGTGAGTTTCTGGGAAATAGAAAGCAGCAATATAGCTAAAAGAACCGAATCCAAAAATATTTGTTCAATGAAGCCAGAGGAGAGAACGCAGGAGAGAACAGCAGCTGCGAGATGGTCTGGTCACCGAGGGTTAAAGAAGTAGACTGAGCAGGCTGTGTTTTGAATGGCATATCTGAAATTCGGCTGTTGGGGGCAGAGAGGGACCTGTGGGTTTGCTAGAAAGCTTCTGGAGAAGGTTTCAGAGTTTGGGCAGGGTATTGGCCACCATCTCTGCAAGTGGAAGTGCAGGAGTTGAGTCCCTGCAGCCCTGGTACCCTCACCCTTATGGTGGTTTCACCTCTGGGGTTCATTAAAGAGAGGGTTGCCTGCTGTGCTGGGAATGTTTACTGTCTTGGGGCTTCACATAAAATTATGGGGTTTTACGCTTTGAGATTGTTGTGGGGGTTTTTTTATAGTTCTGTTGGTTTTCTATGTGTTGTTTTAGTTTGAGTTTTTGTCTATTCCCTGTGACTTTTTGGGGTCTACTGTGATGGGGTAGCAGATGTGTTTGCTGCTGGCAAGTGCCTGCTGCAGCTCCTTGCTCCAGAGGGAGGTCCATACATGTGTTAAAATCGAAGCTCTCTTCTGCAATGGCTTTGCCTAAAGAAGCTGAGAGTAGGATCAGGGCTTCTGCTGTCTCATCCAGCCAAGAGACTGTATGGTATGAACAGGATTTGCAGATGCTGGAGTCCCAGGAGTTGGGTGACTGGCACTAACCTGGAGGAAATTATAACGGAGGGATCCTGACATCTTCAGTAACTCCTCCCGCACCGCTTCCTAGGGATATTTATAAAGCTGCAGTAGTGAAATACGTAGCAAAATATCCACTGAAACATGCTGTCTGTGAATGAAACCTGGAATGGAGAATCTACAGTTTGACGGTTGACATAAACTACTGAACAAGAATTTGAAAGGCCTTCCAGCTTAAGTAAGGTCGTTTATTTTGAGGTCTGGGGGTTTTTTTTGGTGTGTGTTGGGTTGTTTTGTTTTTTTTTTCCAAAGTGTTGATTTGAAATTGTGTCTTGCGCTGCAGCTAGAAGAAAGGCCTAGACGTGAGGCTCCACATTCTTCTCAGATTCTTGATGTCCTTAGGCTGTATGCAGCTCAAATCCTGTCTGACAGGAGAGGTATACAGATTCAAAGAACCAATAGATGCTGAAGTCTGGATAAAAAAGTGATCCTGGAATGTACTGAGTGCAGTAAAGTTGTGAGCATACCTTAAATAGCGAGTAAGTGTACTCTTGCAAAACCAGTCCTAGCTTTTAGAGTATTTAATCTCAATCATTTTAGCAATACAAGAAATACTAGAAGAGTTTCATATTATAGGTAAAAGTCAGAGACAATCAGTAGCCTGGAGTGGTACTTATATCCAGCAGGCAGTAAATATATTGTAGAATTTGATTTAGATAAATGGAAGCATGGACTGTATCACTATGTTAATGCTTTTTATACACGTAAATTAAAAGTCAAACTCTTCTGCCTTTAAAAAAATAAAGCTGATGAACACGATCTGTACTGCTAAATGCAGTCCATAGTGTTCAGATTTTTCTCTTGATGAGGGTCTTCATTTGACTTGCTGCCGTAAGAAAAACACCTGTAGAATAATCCCTGTATTCTTTTAGCCTTTGTTATCCATTTACTCCGGCTATAGTGATTTGTTACACAAATGTGTTGAGCAGCTGTTCTGATCTTACAGCAGCACAGATAAAATGAGCCAGAGAGGCTATCTTCAGGAAAAAAAAATTAAAAAATCGTGTCCAGCTGTAAAGCTAAAACTAGTCTTGAGGCTGCATCGCCTGTAGAGCTGTAAGAATGACCGTTACATGCTAATGTTCAGAAACAAAAGAGAGGTGAAGCAACAGAAAGGGATGGGAAGAAATAGAGGAACAATTTAGCACAGCACTCGATTTCTTTCCTTGCTAAGGAATCACCTTGTGTATTCCCCTAACTCCAGGTTGATGCAATAGGATGTATCTCATAGCTAGCATAGCAACTATACAGCTTTCCATGTACATCGGCTCATTTGCATGTGTATGTATTACTAAAGAGAGCAAATACAATCTGGAACATTCTTTGAACTTCTGTCAGCAAATAAGTGAGTATAGAAGTACTGTGTGTTTGAAATTCCACACCTTGAATTAATCTTCTACTTGGAGAGAGCTCTGAGGAGAGATGAAGGAAAGCAGCAGAGAGCAGACAGATTACCAGAATTCAGAAAGGCAGAAAATAAGAGCAGGATCAGAGGTTTACAGGAAAGAAGATGGCTTCAAAGATTGCAACATAGAAATGTTAATTATGATCTCTGGAAGGCTTAGGGGATGCAGCTGATAGTTTCATAACACAGTCTGTAATGGGGAAGCAGGGCTATGCTTAATAGGACTGACTCCATTCCAGCTGGGAGGAAGGATCTTCCCTTTTTAATCACATCTCAATCCTCAACAAAGCCATTGGGAATGGCTTCTGTTGACATCTGATCTAGTGCACTTAGTATTACAGGTGTACTTGCTGGTCGGGGACTCTGCTACTTGGAGGAGAAGGGGGGCTAGTTCATAAAACCGTGGGCAAATACATTTTGAGGTATAGATGCTTAAGAAAACTATTTGTCAGCATAGGAACTTTCAATTGAAAATACTACAACCTAACCTGTGGATGAACAGGCCAGTCAAAATTTTACTTGTTTCTATGAACTTTAATGTTGAGTAATAATTGTTTATCTATTGGCTTGGATTTTTTTATGTAAACCAGCTCAACTCTAATATGAACTTGTACATCAGCTCATTCATGAAGTAATATTTAGATTATTCATAATTTTTTTTGAAGCTCTTTCGATTCATGGTCTAAGCTTTCTTTGCTGCCCTACACTCCCCACAATGTGGACAGCTGTCAAATGCTGGCTAGCTGCCTCTGTCACTAGGTGTTGTTATGCTTCTACCAGGAAAGCAATGTCAGCAGGGATAGCTAATTACTTTTCTTATTCACTTAGCTCTAGGTTTTGGTATCCCAAGTATATTTTTAGCATTCTTCTGACTTTCAATTCCTTTAAAATACTTGTCTGTCTCCACATCTACTCTATGCTCTCAATATTGTCTTCCAATGTGATTTTTTTCCTTCTATACATGTGTGGAAACTTACGTTTGTAATTGTTGAGCTCCAAATTGTGTTGTACTTGGGAAATTCCTCTTATGGGACATGTTTTTCCTACACTTTTTTTAGATGCAACTGTTTGATTAAACATTAAGCAACAAAACCCAATTAGAGTGACAATGTTTCCATGCTTCATAGTATACTTAGAATCATTAGAATCATTTTGGTTGGAAAAGACCTTTAAGATTATCAAGTCCAATCCTTAACCTAGTACTGCCAAGCCCACCACTCACCCATGTCTCTAAGCACCACATCTACCTGTCTTTTAAATACTTCCAGGGATGGTGACTCACCCACTTCCCTGGGCAGCCTGTTCTAATGCTTGCTAACCCTTTCCATGAAGAAATTTTTCCTAATATCCAATCTAAACCTCCCCTGAGGCCATTTTCTCTTGTCCCATCACTTGTTACTCAGGAACAGAGACCAACATCCACCTCACTACAACCTCCTTTCTGTAGAGAGCGATAAGGTCTCCCCTCAGCCTCCTGTTCTCCAGCCTAAACAACGCCAGTTACCTCAGCCACTCATCGTAAGACTTGTGCTCCAGACCCTTCCCCAGCTGCGTTGCTCTTCTTTGGACATGCTCCAGCACCTCAATGTCTTTCTTGGAGGGAGGGGCCCAAAACTGAACACGGTATTCAAGGTGTGGCCTCACCAGTGCCGAGTACAGGGGGAGGATCACTTCCCTAGTCCTGCTGGCCACACTGTTTCTGATGCAAGCCAGGATTCTGTTGGCCACCTTGGCCACCTGGGCATGCTGCTGGCTTGTATTGAGCTGGCTGTCGACCAACACCCCTAGGTCTTTTTCCGCCAGGCAGTTTTCCAGCCACTCTTCCCCAGCGCTGAAGTGTTTCATGGGGTTGTTGTGGCCCAAGCACAGGACCTGGCCCTTGGCCTTGTTGAACCTTATACCGTTGGCCTCAGCCCATCGATCCAGCCTGTCCAGACCCCTCTGTACAGCCTTCCTGCCCTCAAGCACATCAACGGTCCTGATGGACTTGGTGTTGTCTGCAAACTGACTGAGGGTGCACTCGATCCCCTCGTCCAGATCATTGCTAAAGGTATTAAAGAGAACTGGCCCCCATACTGAGCCCTGGGGAACACCACTTGTGCCTGGCCGCCAACTGAATTTAACTCCATTCACCACAACTCTCTGGGCCTGGCCATCCAGCCATTTTTTTACCCAGTGAAGAGTATGCCTATCCAAGACATGAGCAGCTAGTTTTTCCAGGAGAATGCTGTGGGAAATGGTGCCAAAGTCTTTACTAAAGTCTAAGTAGAGAACATCCATGGCCTATTTAGCAAAGTTATAGCAAATATTTAATAAATTGCTTCAAATTGAGAAGCTTCCTGGGTTCATTGGATCTTTGTTCCTGCTTTCATTCTTTGAAAGGAATTGAACTCTTTGAAAAAACACCTGCTTTGGTGTTTAGAAAAGGCTTCTCAGGCACAGAGGGCAGTTAATACCTAAATACAACACCTGGTTTTTGTTTTTAGTAGGCTGGATCAAGACAAGTTCTTGTTTTATTTTTTTTCTAATAACTCTGCAATGGAGCCATAAGTTAATGTTGAAGATTAAGTTAATGATAAGTTAATGTTGAGAGATAAGTTAATGTTGAAATACTGTGTATTTTGTATTTATCTAATATTGTTAAAGGGATTTATTTTAAAAGTAAGAATAAACATTCACTGAACTGTAAAGAAGCTTACAGAAGTGGTTTTGTTTATGTGCAGTCTCTAGCTGGAATTGCAAACATAAGCAATAGTTTAATATCTTACAAGCCATCTGGGAATGGGATTTGTTTAAGGGGAAAGCATAGCACCATAGATCACACGTTATGTATTTCTTTCCATCTTGAACATCTTTGCCAAATATTCTTCTGGTATCTTGGCTGTGCCTCCTGCAGAGAGAAGCAGCTGCAGTCCTAAAGTGACCATTTGCTCACCATTTTAGAGGCTGCATCTCTTCTTTCTGTCTATTTTTCTCTTCTTTTCCTTTGAGAAGCTGAAAGCCCAGTGGAGGCTTTTAGAGAAACTGCAGTCCTTTTTATTGATGTTTTGTAGGTCTCGTCATTGTTGCCTCCTACCCCCAGCAGAAAAATACCACAGTTAAATTGTGAAGCATCATAACATTACTGGTATAGATATTGCATTTATTTCCATATAGGCATAAGAATACAGAATATAATTCATTATTCTATTTCTGATGTATTAAAAAGGGTTAAAAATATCGAGGAAATGCAGTTGCTACCTCTCAAATACTCTAATATGGCTGGATTATACTAAGTCATCCTGATATAGTGCATTAGTGAGCTGGCATTTGCGAAACTGATTTTAAAATCCTTCCTAGATGTTAAACCAAATCATGAAACATACTATGAACTGGGTTAACTTACTTTTTCAGTGTATATCTACTGAGGGGAAAAAAGGTGATTTCTGTGATCTAGATCTACTTAAGAATAAAAATCTGAGCTTTTGACTTAAAGTTGTACAAAATGACTTGAATTGGATTGAACAAAGAAATGGACTGGGTGGGAAGGGGAGATCCAAAATAATGATGATGAATAGCAGATAACTGCGTCCTGTCCTTCAATGTGATTTATACTCCCTAACAGGTTGAAAAACTGAAATTTAAATCTACCCATCTGCACTGTGTTGCTTGATCTCTTTAGCAGGTATTGGATGGGGTAGTGCCCACAAGCTGACTCTTACGTGGAACTTCTCAGCAGATGACCTTAAAGTGTCCTGCAGAGCAGGCCGAAGCTGTTACAGGGTTTATCAATGCAATAACTGAGTCGCAGAAAGTCAGTGATGTCATACTGCCATACGATGTCATTCATAGTCATATGAATGTTTAGCAGGCTAAGACACAGGTGTGTGTATACCATATATTTTCTTAGGTTTTTGTTCTGTCTTTCTAAGAGAGGCTATTTCATTCTGTTTAGCATCCAGACAGCTCTAGTTTATTTAAATAAACTCTAAAATCACACTTTGGTGATTTTTTTTTTCTTCTAGAGAAATATTTACAAGTAAGACTACAGTACTTGATGTATCTTTTAATTCATGATGCTGTTGCGATTCAATTCACTGTTTTTCTTAAGCTTTGTTTCTAGAAACAGGATCCCAACTCATAACTGAATCCACTTGTGATATGTAGCGATTGTTTGTTTTACATTGTTGAGTACAAAAAAGAAAAGGTAGGGTTGCTTTATGTTGGGAAAAGGTCTTTTTTTCTGTCAAGGGTTTGTTTGTCTGACTTCTGAACAACGACAGCTGAGACACGGGGACGAATGTTGTGACAAGGCAGGCAGGGGTATGCACCAACACAGGGTGTCACGTAGTGGTCCTGAGGGGAAAATCGCAACCTCCACCTTCCCATACGTCAAGAGGAGAGATGTTTTGAAAAGGTATTATTAATGTATTGATATGGAAAAGAGACAACTTTTTCCTTCTATTTTTTCTCTCTTCTTCTTTTTAGTAATAAAATTGCTAAATACACCAAAACTGGAAGGGAGACTACTTGGTTTTGTGGGAAGTTTATTTTCCCTTTTCCTTTAATGTTCAGAATTAACCTGTGCAACTAGCTGTTGCATGAAAATGAACCCAGAATCAGAGCCAGTTAAGGAGACATCACTAATGTTGATAACTATATAGATATACTGAGACAATGTAACTGCAAATGACAGACATCTGTGTTTATCACTATGTTAACTAATTTACAAAGGAATTTTCCCCAAAACATGTTCCTGTGGAAGTGTATCATGTACTTCTGAAAGGGGGTACACTGAGCCTGATCTGAAGGAATTAATGGTTTTTCTGCTTCACTGAAATCTTTTTTTTTTTTGTGAATGTCTTTTTCATTAGTATAGATGACTTACTCCTAAGAGTGGATTCATAAATCACTATGTATCTCCTCTCAGCATTACAGTAGATGAGTATATTTTGGGACTCTACTTCGTTAAATAGGAGTTAACCTACCTACCTACAAAGAACAAGGAACTGTGTGCAAGCTATTCCTTGCAGTGCATGCTCAAAATCTGTTGTTGTTTGATCTCAAAGATATAAGAATCGGTGACCCCAAAATACCCTTCCCAAACAGCGTTTAGAATCAGTCATAGGCAAATGAGGAAAGGCAAAAGCAAAATAGCAGGTAATTTTCGTACAATAAAAGTAGCATGTAGGACTGTTATGGCTTTTACATAACAGTAGGATCAAATTCCTTTTCCAAAAATACGGTAATTATCATTTTTATTGTTTGCCATCTTGTAAAATAATATCATTTTGTATTAGTGAGTAAAATTAATGCTTGATTAAAAAGCACTCCAAGCTGAAATCATGAGCAGTTTTTTGTAACTGGAATGAACAAATGCTGAGATCACTACTGCGTTTTTTCATATTGCGTGGGGAAAATGCTTCTATTTTAAAATGATAGAACTGGGCAAAAGGAAATTTATGATCTGAACTTGCTGCAAATCATTTGTATTGATCTGTTTTGTTTCCATTCTGCTGAAGCTAATGGAAATCATTCGTCACCTGACTTGGCCCAGTTGATTTGGAAAACCACCATACCATTTATCAGGCCAGTTGAAGGTCTGGAGCAAGTGTGCTTATGTCTGCAATCACAAAGATATATTTAACTTCCGGCAAAGTGAAAAGCATCAAGCAAGAGTGTTGTTCTTATTCTAATATTGGCTTGAATATACTGTCTGTAGATTCATGTGAGTATCTTACTGAAATTGAGTAATTATAAACCTGACATGGGGATCATGATGGGTCCTGTCTTGTTTGTATTTTTCTATTAGAAGGTCAATAACAGGTCATCAGTTCCTGTAAATCAACATCTTGGCACCAATTTAAACAAGTAGGTAACCATTAGGAACAGGACTGATACTAGCCCTGTGTTAACATTTAGGTCCTGGTCTACTTTAAGAGCAGTATGAGCTCCTCATACTCTCTTTCTAGAAGAGGAATGAGTAACTGCAGTCTCTTAATATTTCCTGCACATACGTTACCACCATGTCTCCCCTCTCTTTTGGTGGAGGGTGAGTGTGGGAGAGTGGTGCTGCTGCGTGGTGCGGGTGCAGGCACTGGCTGTAGCTTCTGATCTGCCCCGGTCCGTGCTTACATTTATTATTCGTTGGGATGGGAGGAAGAGGCCTTAACTCCACTACAAAACTAAATTAAGTCTGTTCTTTACATCTCTAGGATAATTTTGTTTTTCAGATGGGAGCTCTTTTAGCTGTAGGAATCCCTTGCTGTTCCCCCAGACTTAAAACTGATTCTGTGATTTTCACCTGAAGAAATGGTTATAAAAACCATGCCTTTCTAAACCCAGTTTACAAATGCAGACTTTGAAGTCTGAAGCTCTAGTCCTAATTGTTACAAATCACTGTACAACAGTAGTGACTTGGAGTTGAACAAGTTCCCACGTGCCCCCAAGACTCATTTTGATAAGGTTGAGGGCCCAGACCCTAAAATGCAGTTGGTTTAGGCTTTTTTTTGTGTCTGTCAGTGCTTCATGGTCAATGGAAGTGGAAGCTAGGTTTTGCTATTCTTTACCATAACAGTCCTAAATTCTACTTCTGCTGTATTCCCCATTGTAGAGTCATTAATGGTGATGTGTTGGCAGCAAGAAGGAACACTGTCTGGCTTTCATAAAGATCTTGATTAAAACAGTCTGAAGATAGTATGATTAAAGGGTATTGAAACAAACTTGAACCCTACAAAATAATTTTATGTACATTTTATAACACAAGCTAAACTGTAGTTCAGTTCATTTTAAAGCTAGGTCTAAACCGTTTTGGTTTTAAATCCATCTCCTGCAATTCATTATTGGCAAAAGCCTTAGATGTCCATCTGTCTGATCTGTGGGGTCAGGAAAGGGTAACTTTTGCTGTGTATGATATATGACTATAATTTAAACAGCATCTTAAACGAAACTGTTCTGTAGGTGCCTAGTTGTTCCCTTTGAAAACAAGAAAAATGTTTGAAATGCATGATGCTCAGTTTGAAACTCCTACACATCAGTAAAGTTTTAAAATACCCTAAACTTTTGTTATTTTTAAAATAATAAACCACTTTAAAAATGTGATGTTGTTTACTAAAGTCACATAAACTGACTCATACTGAGTCTAATGAATGTTGGTAGATATGGTTGTTTTTATAAACAACCCAAGTTTTAGATGGTCTCATCTGCCGTGCAAACATTCAGCATAGTTCATGTTCAATGGCAAAGTCTGTAAATTGGAGCGAGAACTTTCATTTGGGTGTCCACACATGGAAGCTGGTTTACCAGCCTGTTGGCTCTAGGTGCTTCCACAGAGGTTTGATTTCGTATTCTGCTCATTTTTAAAACTCTTCAGGAAATTAGCAGTTAGGCTAGCAAAGCTGTATTAGCAAAAGCTATACTGCCAAAAATGAAGTATCTTATAAAACTCAAGGAAAAACAGAAGATAACTTTCAAGGTGATGTTTTGTTTTGCTTTCTTAGTGGACATAAACGTGTTTCAGTGATCAGAGCTCTTCTTAGTATGTTGCATTTACAGTTTCATTGATGGAGAGAATTTCCTTTGCAATTCAATCTTTTCTGGCTTCTGTCCATGCAATTTCTCAGGATTGTCTTCAGGATAGTTATACTTTACAATATAGACTTTTAGTATTCGTTAGCATGCAACATCCACATTGCATGAGTTGGTTTTTTTAACATTTACTTCTAGTACAGTTGGGGCTTTCTGATCAGCTGTCAGCTATGTGGAGCCACTGTTCCTAAAGAGCTGCAAAACTGAGTAATCCTCTCTTTCATTTTCCGTGTGCGAGATGTGCTTTTCTATCACTAAATGTTGATCACATCCAACAATTTAAGACCTCTTTTTCCTACTGATGGTAGTTGTAGTCACTCGCTTTGCTGTGATTTATCAGCCAGGTCATCACAGATGGTTTTGTACTGCTTAATTAAGGATAACTTGGGTCTGTGGGATTTGATGGATGTGCTGCCTTTCTAGTATTTCAAAACCAAACAGTACAATATCTTTATTCTTGTGTGGGAAAAGTTCAACAAAATGCAGTATTTGATGGGGTCAGTGTAATTCTACATTTACTACCCAATAAGCTCTGAATCTTAAATCTTTTTTTTGAATACAAGAGAATGCGTGACCGACTGCATAAGTTTGATGTGAGAGATGTTTTCAAGTAAGTGAGCTCTGCTCCTGAATTGTGCCCTTTGTTTCAATCTGGACCCAGCATTTACAGTTGAGAAGGTTCCTCCAGAATCCCTTTCTGGATAAATTTTTCAGACCAGGCAACTAAATCTAGGCTTAAAAAAAAAAACTGTAGTGGGGTACCTGAGAAGCTGTCTGATTTTCTTGGAAGTTGCAGATGTCTGAAGTTGGTACGAGCTGTAGTTTATAGGAAACTTGAAACATTCTAGTGAGATTGAAGAGAAAAGGTTTAATTAGCATTGTAATATGGATAATTTTCACAGCTTGTTTTGTGTCTCCACCACCCTTTCTAAAGCCAAATAAGGCAGTCTAGCATTCATTTGCTCCATCTATACTTACTTCGGTCTTTTACATTTTCTGCTTCAGTGACTTTAAACAGTATGAGTCTGAAAGCAGTGAAAGGAAAACTCAGACATGGAAAGACTCATTACAGAGGGCTGAAAGAGAGATGATACCTTTTTGAGGGACTACGTGGAGCTCTGAGCAGGGAGACGAAGGCAAACGGATCTCCGAACTCTTACTAGCATCAGCAATGATACGCACAGTCACAAAGGTCAGAACTCAAGCTAGTATCTCTGCATTGTGCTGAGCACCTCAAGCAAATACAGGAAACTTTTATTTGGGTTTCCCTAAGGTGGAGTGTTGCATGGCATGGTGTTAGTGTGTGCTGGTCCTCGCGAGAGCTTGTGCTGGGTGTCCTGCTGGACTGGGCCACTCAGCAGGAAGAGGAGCCTGTTCTTTGCCTTGCCCTTCAGGACTGCTGCGTCTGCCCCGGGAACTTGTGTTCAGATGGATACGTGTTTCCCGTGGCTCCTTTTTATTTTGCGTTTCTCTCTCGTGTATGACTGAAAAAATCCCTTCCTAGTTAAATTTATATGGTGATACACCCCCTTCCTGCCTTGAGTTTTTATCAGAGGTAGACAACATGCATGACTGTTTTGAGTTGTATAGTACGTTCAAAAAGTATGTTGGTCCTAGCTGCGAGAAGATTTTTCTGAGGAAGGTGGACTGTTTCTTAGTTTTTCTGATCTGCTCAGCCACATTCTGCCTGTTCAGCTTGAATGGGTGTGTGCCTGTGCAAGCTGCAAGTGCTGTGGTTTAGACCTGATTAATACTGGCTAATTTCTGCCCAGTAGAAAAGACAAAACCATTGGAAATGCAAATACTTGCCTGCAAAAGGAAGCTGCTGTCAAAAAAAACAAGGTACACGTGTAATTCAGTGGTAATAAGTTAAAGTGAGTGATTTTTTTCTTTTTTTCCCCCCTTATTAAAGGGATCTCATAGAATGAGAATTGGAATGTCACATGTGCTGTGGTGGGTAAGACCCTAAGACACAACTGCCTTCTGTTTTTTAATTTTCACAGTGGATGCATTGTGGTTTTCCCTGACCTGATACATTGCATTGTTCCAACATGGGTGATTGCTTTGGGTATTCCCCTGTAACACCGATTCTGAGTGGAATAGCTGTGTTCCTTGTATTTTGTAGACAACCTCCATTAATGTGATACTTAATTCTTCATATTCATGAAATACTTGGAATCTCTATGGCTACAGTATTTAACTTGACCTCTCATCATCTCATTGGTATATGTCATGAAGTAATGTTTCTGCTGTCTTTAGGAAGGCCAGGCAATTCACGTGTTTTCCGTGTCAAATTTTTTAGCAGTTAATTTAGCCAAAATTTTGCTCGGTAGAAAAAGAAACTATTTGGTTACAAAAGAAAACTGTTTGATTGAAAATGTGATTATTGAGGGATGAGTTACTTTAAAACATGTAGGTTTTCCCACATTCTACTGGCTATGTTTATCTGTGGGCAGCTGAAGGGTTTGAAAATATCAAGAAGAGCAAAGGAAAAATGGCTCATAGCTGAAGAATGAAGACATTCTGCCTTGTGAATAGAGAATGAGCTCAAGAAGGAGCAGAGGTATCCTATGGATACTGCTGCTGCTAGGCATGAGAAGCTTTTAGAAATGGTCAGGAATATTGTATAAAAAGTAAAGTAGAGAGCTCTGTGAGTATGTGAGTGTATTGCTACCTTCCCCTGATAAATTACATTTTCCCAGAACGATCTAGAAAACGCCGATTAAAATACATTAACAGTTAATATTACAATGCTCACCATCTGTCAGATTTGTCTCTGTTAGGTGTTTGAGCTGGCTTTGGGAACAATACGATCAGTTACTGCTCTCGTACCCTTCAGGTTTCTGTTTATAATTACCTACCACTCTATTGGTATTTCATTAAACAAGAGACCTATAAGAACTGTGATAAAAGCCTGTGGCTATGCGTTTTTGAAGAGCTTTGTTACCTTTACAGTAGCAAGAGCTGGCCATTCTGTCTGTGGAATGGTGCCTTCAGTTTGGTCTTTGGGCTGCATTTGTGGGATTTGCTTTGTTCAGAAAATAACGTGTACGTTTCATGAAGTGTAAATGTTAATGTGAGAGAGCAGACTGCCAGCCTGGGAAGCATAAAAGTGACTCAAACGCTTGCAGCAGGCACTGCTTTCTGCTGCTCTCCTAATGAGCCACCACTCCCTTCAGAGCGGTTCAGCCCTAAATGCGGGAAGGGAGCAGAGTCTCCTCACTTACTGGAGTAAGTCAAGGGATGCTTGCAGGAAGGGCTGTGGATTGTTGTTTGTGTTTTTGTTGTTTTTTTGGTTTAACCACACACACCCCAAACCCACAAAAACCTCAACAAATCAACCAACAAAACAAAGCTCCATGTGTTCCCAGTTCTCAGTAACAATTCATGCTGGATTTAAAAAAAAATCTTTATTGTTAATTGAAAATTATAAATGTAGCTACATTTTAAATAATCAAACATACTTAAATGTATACATACACCAAAGTTTTTGAAATTTCTGTTTTGATACTTGTTCAGTTACTGTTACATCAGATAACTTCCTCTTCATCTAGTTCAGTGGATGTGATGTTTTACATCTATTTGCACGAAGACTTACCTCCAAGTACAGATTTATAATTGTTTGTAATTATAATCATACCTAAATTCAAATACTCCCCTTATTGTATTTAATTAAAAGTATAATAATCTGTAATTTCAAAGAAATACATCTATTTTCATCTTACTGACATCCTCTATTACTGTATTTTTCAGTCTTAAATGCAAGGGAGTAGTGCAATCCTATGGATTTTTTTCTTGCTAGTGTTTTAGCTGGTAGACCAAATAGATGCTTTGACAGACTGACATTATGTGAATATTTCAGTTTTATTACCAGTTTCCATTGTCTTTATATTTTTTGTTCAATATTGCCTTTTGGTCTGATTCTCTGCTTGTATTGTCTACTGTAAAATAGGAATTAAGGGCATACCAGGAGGTTTTCAGTACCTTCCTAGCTATGGGCTAGAGTTGGTCGTATTTTATGTAAGGTGCCATTGGCTTTCATTTTACCTCCTTGCTAGTGACACTGATCTTGTAATTCCTATTATCTTCCCTGCCATCTTCTCTAGTTCGTTGTACTCTATGCAGTACGGTGTCTTTTAGGATGCTGGTAGGTGTACCTGCCTGATTTGAGAGAGAATCAAAATTAAGGTTTGGCGTTGGCTTTCCTCCCTACCACCCTCTTTTTCCTACGCACTATAACATTCTCCTGCCTCTTCTGTGGGTGTGCTTGTAGTCCTTACACTGCCAAGTCTACACAGCTGTACTGTAGCAGAATGCAAAATAGTAAACTAGAAAAACATGACAGCATAATCTTGGAGAATTCAGATTGTCTGGAAGAGCAATGTGGATTAAAAAGATGTGGAAATAAATCTGTCCATGTTATGTCTTTATAGCATGGGTATTTTGCATTTTAGTCCCTGGTTGCTATGTCTTGGGAGGCAGTGCAGACACACGTAACCTCCAAGAAAAATGCAGCTGTCTTCTTCCTTCCCCTGTGTTCCTTGCCACAGGACTCTGCTGCTTCCCTTGGCTTAGCACTCATGTTCCTGTTCCTGCGCAGTAAATCGATTTATTGAAAAACTAATCCTTTGAAGAAGAAAAGGGCGGGGGGGAAAGCCACTTTCAGTGGGCTTAGTTCCTGGACAATATAGTCATGTAAAAGCAAGAAGAGTCTGTACATATGTTAACAGTTTTACCATCTGATTCTTGAAATTCCTAGATTTCACATTTTCCTGTGCAGGTATGTATGAGAAGCTGCCTTACTGCCCTTCACAAACTTAGTCACCAGTCTGTGATGTGTGATTACTAACCAGAGAAAGAAAAGGTGTAACTTTCTTTGGGCAGCCAGCAAGGTCATGTTTATTGTGTACTGGGTTTTGAGTTTGTTTTGTTTTTGTTTTGTTTTGTTTTTTTTTAATCCTAAATCACAATTTTTATCATTACTGAATAAATGTTTGCAGTTGGAAGTGCAGTTGGGCTAAGAAAATATTCTTTAATGTAGAAGAGTTTACTGTACATAATTTAAAGATCTATCCTACTACACAAATAAATCTAACACTGCTTGTTACCGGTGGACTACAGAGTGGAAGGATTGACGCTTCTTACTGGTGGTGTGGAGTAAGTGTGTATAGTGTTTATGCAAATCAGGCTTGCCAAGGAATAATTGTAGTAATTGGGCAGTAATTGAACTGCAAGCCGGTATTCTATTTTAGTGTTTTACATCCTCTGCTGTGGAGCAAATTGTCTTGCTGAAGACTGAGTTCAAAAAGCAATGGCTGCTGCAGTCTGAGATGTGACTTGAAAGTAGGCACAGATTATGACTCAAAATAGTGTTCTGTGAACATGGGATTATTATTCATTGTGTTTTTTTTATTTTGAACTCTACATGGGAACGTCAAGCATCTATGAATATCAACATGGAAAAGTTTCATAACATCTGCTACTAATTTCTGCCAGATGAAAGTGGTAATGATGATGAATATTTTTGTTGATGATGCTGATACATTGGCCTAAATAAATTCACTTGCAGACTGTGAATATCTAATTGAAAATACACTATTGTATCACCAAATTGTTGACTTAGTGCTCACTTAAATTTTTAATTGTTTTAGTTTGCTGGAGAGTTTATGGTTTACTATTTTAGAGAAAAAAAAGTAAAATATAGCAATGAAATTGGGCATTGTTAGTGCTTCAAATGAAGAGGGTGGTTAGAGATTATGTATTTGCATGGTTAGATTTTAGGATTGGACTATATTGCTCAACTATTTTTGAGTGGTACAATAACCTTGTTAAAAAAGCTATGTCTTTCAAAGCAGACTTATCTGAGGCTTTGAGCTTGTCTGATGTTGCCATTGCAAATACCTGCTATTCTCAGTGCTCTTTTTCTATCTTGCCGTTTCCTGCACTGTTGTGGAACACTTATGATATCTAAGGAGGAACAAGGACAGTGACTGAGTGGCAGGAGGACTGTTTAACCATTGAATGCTGTGTAATGGTTTTTGTCAGGTAAAAGGCTTCTCTGGACACATGAAGAAATACTTTGCTATCTAGTGAGCACTAGTATTGGAATTTTCATGAAGCGGCTTGTATACAGCGAAGTTGGTAAGGGTAATTTGTTGGAGAATTATTCACATGATGTGCTTAGAGAAGGTAGGCAAGAAAAGAGAAAGGCAAACAGGCCAGGACCTTGGCACAACACTTTGTGTAATGGCTCCCTCATCATATTTTTCAAATGGATGTTAAACTGGACTCAGTATAAAAGCTCCCACGTAGAGCCTTCTTTATGTAGAATTGATCTGGTCTAAACCAAAGACTTGCCCTTTTTTTTTTTTTTAAAGTACCTCAAATAACTGGCAATCTGAGAGGGTTTTTTTTTTTTGACAGAGTTTTGAATAAAATGTCAGTGCATTTTCAGTTGTTTGAAATGTCGTGCATTTTACTTCCCAATTTTCCTATGTTATCTAGGGGCAATTCCTTGGATGATCTTGTATCTGTATTAACATGTATGAAACAGTTGTTTACACCGTGGTCTAAAGTGTTTCATATTTCATCTAGTCTAGCTTGCAAATGTAAACAGAAATATTGCGTCTTGTTTTTTTGTATTTCATTGTTTTCTTGTTGTGGCATCTTTTATTTTGAAAATCAAGTAAAATACCTTTATGAAAATAACTATAGGAGTTGCTACTGCTAGCTATAAGGTGATTACTTTCAAAAGCAGCTCAGACAGATTTAGCCTTGATTTGAGTAGTATGAAAGGAAAAGGATTTAACAGAAGAGATTCACTGAAGTACTTAATTCCTAGTGGCATCTAAACCTTTGTGTGGTGTAGCCTTTTCACATGTCGGTTAATGTGGCCGAGATTTCAAAGTAGGATTGCCTTTAGAGTGAATCGTTGTTGTTGAGACAACTCAGTTGCCCAGATGTTTTGAGTGTTAAGTTCTTACTGCTTAGCAGGACACTCAGCTACTCTGTAACTACCTTGGAGGTCCTGCTTTCTTATAGTCTATTTCTTCAATGAAAATATCTGGCATTTCTCCTGATGAGATGCAAGTGAAACCAAAACCTTGTAGCTTCTACGAGTGTGAACTCTAGTTGAAAATCTGAAGTTTAAGGGTTAGAATAATGCTAAAACACAGATGGTCACATTTTTGTGACTCGGATGTTTTGAAATGATTTATTGCATAATGAATCGCTGTGCCAAGATGCCATGGAGCCCAAGTGTTTAATAATAGTCAATGTTGTAAGCAAAGTCACTAGATAGATACATGTAAGCAAAGAAGGAAGAAATAAGAAAATTACTGCAGATTAACAAAGCTGAGGCAACTTTGCTGAGGAAAGTAACTTAGAAAATGTTGATACAGCATGTGAAGGATGTTTGGAATTTTTTGAAGCTTCTTTGTTTCAAGCCAAACGCTAGGTCAGTGCGTTTGTAAGGTTGTTCTTCCAACTATTGTGATTTTGTGGCCTGGACTAGAATCTAAATTTAGCATTTCAAATTATCTTATCTTTGCTCTTCTGGCCTGTAGCAACTTGAGACGGTCTGATATCTCTCTGGTGTAGTGAATCTGATATCATCGTATTAACTGAGTTTCTTTGAACATCATTATCATTAAACTTGTTTACCCATTGCTGTTGTGTAAAGTCTTTCAGTCTTCCCACCCAAATGAACAATGGCTGTTACCTAACTGGCTATGTGCGGGAGTTTGTGTGTGTGTAGCTCTGGGTGGTGTGAAAGCACAACTTCTCATGGGCTGTGCCTTGCCTTGCACAGAGCTGGGTCTTGCTGGTTGTGGTACCTGAGTGCACTTGGAACCCTTGCATTAGATACTACTTCATAAGCGCAGTTGAATTGTTCAGGTAAATACTGTGGTCCTTGTTTTACACGTGACAGTCTGGGCATTACGGTATTAAAGGATATATCTCCCCATCAAGATGGTAACAAAAAAGGGAGGTTTTACATCTCTCTCAAATATTATCGTAGTATTTAAGTAATTGGTTTACAAATCTTTTCAACTTTTCACCATTTTATATCTGGTATCTCTGACATGGTAGCCTTGATGGAGGTGAAAACAAAATTATCAGACAGAATTTAAGATATCTGAAGCTGCTACTACACCACTTTCCTGTGGAGGTGTGAGAAATAAAGGAGGCGTTATCATCTAGCTGTAACTCTACAGCCAAAAGCACATAAACTTTTTGAAGCTCAATGTGTGTTCAAGTTTGGGCAAGTCACTTAAACACTCTGCTTTCATTAACCTTACTTTGCATGGCGGAAAGCTGGTGATGGTTTGTTGCTCATTCCTGTGATCTCTGCCAGCCCACAGAGCAGTCCCTGAGGCGTGGTATGGAAGCCGAAGTGCTCTTGGCCACTGTACATCCACCCCTGCTTCTGTGCAAGGCTTCTAAAGGGTAGCTTCAGACTTCCTCGCAGAGACCTGGAGAGGGAATGACATCCCAGGCACGTGAACAATAAAGGAGTTTGGTCAGGCTACGACCTGCAAGCAGCCCAGAAGAGCTAGTGCGATTTAGACTTCAATTGCTCATGCACTTTGTATTTCTTAGGGAGGATTTGCTGTTTCTAGATCTAGTCTGCAGGTCTTTTGCTGTTGCTAACCCTAAGTTTGTTGAAATAGCATAGCAGTGGCAATAGCTAAAGCTTTTATGAGACTAGAAATGCAGGCTTCCTTATATTTCAGTATGATTAGAAGTGAAGTCTTTTGTGTAATATAACGGATTTTGTAATTGGGTATAAAGCAAACGTTGTTTACCAGGAAAAACATTGAAGAGTTCTATTAGGCTGTAAGATAGGCTTCTGACAGAAGACCATGCAAGAACTTTATTTTTTGACACAGTGAGAACTGACAGACATGCACTAGGGACCCCTTTTTCATCAGTAAGAGCAAGCATAATTTCAAAATCGTATTAATAGATTTCGTAGTTTCAGTCTTATGGACTGCCTGTCAAAATGCATAGCAAAGTTAGTTATAAGGAAATCGCTGTCCTACAAATCATAGTGTCTGTTAGTAAGTTCCTAAATCACTTGGGATTGCATCCAGGAAAATGAGAACCAAACTACATTATTATAAGGAATAGTTTACAAAGAAAAATATATCAAAGGCTGTCTTGGAGTATTTTCAAGTGGATATAAGATAAAATGCTACAGCATAAAGCAACATATAGGAGTCAGTCAGTGACAGTGTGTACATACGTCATGCTATAAGGTTATCTTTAGTATTATCTAAAGTTCATTCCTTCTCTCCCATTACTCCTTCAATTATTTGCCAGAAGAGATTTTTCAGTATCATGATAATAAGCGAGCCTCTTTGCATTTGTACTATCTTCTGAGGTACAAATATGCAAGTATCACTGCAGTAGTCAGTGTAAAACTGAGCTTTAAGCATTGTCTATGAGTTTATTGGTAATTTCTGGAATGAATTTGTTTATTTCTGTAATGGTCATTCTTTTGTAGTAAACCTCATGAAATATTGAGGGGGGTGGGGGGGAAGCATATTAGCCTGATCTTCACTGTGACAAAGAATAAATACCTGACTTTTGATAAAATTCAGCAGCTCTTCAGACCTTCAAACACTGCTAAGTGGAGTAGTATTAAATTGCTTCTGGTAGTGAAAGTAAGGATGTGTATCAGTTGGTTGACTGGTAGTTTTGAAAATTATAATTCAGAGTTCCCTTCTCAAAACTGTCAAGCAGTATAGAGCATAAGTTTTGTTCAAAGCAATAGGGGCATGGCTATTAAATGCTTCTCACTTTTTTGGAAACAGAAACTTTCATTCTGGAATTGATTTTTGTAATTTTGTAATTTTTTTTTCTTCTCTCAGACTTAAAAGGCTTTTATCCTTACTTCAGAAACCTAATATTTTTCTACTTTAATTTTAAAGCTATTTGTACATTATGTTCTTTAATTTAATAAACTTAGGAAAACAACAATATTCTGAGGCACTGTAAAAACTTAGGTCTGTAATGGCACTTGTAGAATGGTATATGATACCAGTAAAACATTTATAGTCATATTTTTAGTCCTTGTGATAGTGGTATATTGATTATATACAACTACAAAGTACTAAGAAAAGATCAAGATATTGTGAAGTGCTTTGTTTACACAGCCTTTGCAGAATACTCCTGTTACTCAGGAGCCCTACTCAGTCAGTTATATGGCTTTCCTGTGCACGTAATTTCCATTAGGTTATGTAAGCTGGCTTCACCCCATGCAAATCTATTTAGGGAGAACTGGATCGGTGCTGCTGTGCTGGAGGGGGAAGAAAAACAATCCTACCTGACAGTTGCTCTGTTTATTCTTTTCTTGTTTGCTCAGAGATGAGTAGTGTGTGACTAGACAGGCTGACATAACGTAGACCAGAGGTCCAGGCGGTTTGGTGTGTTCTGTGTGTGGGACTTTACCTCCAAAGGGAAATCAACATCATGAAATGGACAATTATGGAAAACCTTTACAAAGGAGAGCTTTCATCCCGCCTCTTGAGGCTGCCTTACAACCTAGAACGTTAGAAATTCTTTTCCATGGGTAGACAGTTTAAAAGTTATTTCCTGTTGTAACTTTGGATGTTTTCCTCTTAAAGTATGAAAGATCTCTTCTTTTATGAAACCTGACAATGCTTGAGTCACCCAACTGAATTTTTGGCAGGATTTATGAGCACCTTAAGGTGATATGCTGGTGTCTAAATTGAAAGGATAATAAAGCGAAGCAGCGGTGGTTAAATACGCCATATTCTTAATAGGAGTAACGTCTAATGTTTCCCGCTTTGTCCTAGTGAATTGTAAAAGAAAAAGAATATGTAGTAAAATATATGAGATAAAAGTAGTTATAAACTCAGAGTGTGAGAAGGCATTTAAAATAAATTTATTTTACAGAGCATAAAAAGTATGCATTGACACCTGCCAATGAGATTAAAACTATGGAAAAAAATATTTTGCAAAACAGGTAAATTCAATTGTCATGCTTTTGAGAGGTTATTGGAGGACCGAGTTCCCAGCCAGGTATGGGTTATGCAAAATTTTGGAAGACAACAGCATATGTGCAAGGCATACACCAATTTCAGAAGCCTTTAGCACTGCTAAGAAATTGGCCTTGTCATTTCAGATTTCCCACAACACCTTCATTTCATTGGCAGACTCATGCAAAAGGACAATGTTGCGAAGAAAAAAAATGGCATGCACAGACTGATTGAGTAGAACTACCTGGTGGTTTGTGGAGAGACTACTGACACAATTCTTCAGTTTCCCTGCTGCCTTCTGAGCTCTAAGCAGTGCTGCCAGTCCCATTCTGCAGCTGCTCAGCAAATCTGTAAAAGACAGCAGAAACACAAGACATTTTGTCAGAATATGCTGGATGCTTGCTTTCCCCAGAGATTCTGTGCCACTTTTTGGAGAGGTTTTCTTCAGAGCCAAAAAGAATGGCATGTGCTTAGAAAACCTTTGCTGCAGAAATTGGTGTATTCTGCTTCCCATCTGCTCGTGGTAAGCAGGAGGGGGAAGGTGGATTCTGCCCCCTCACCAGTTTGAAAATACAAACTTGAAGATATGGAAAATAATTTCATTTAGTCTAATAATTTATGTTTTCACATAACACACGTGCATGGTTAATGGATGGGATAACTGAGGCTCTTCAATGAAACCGGAGAGATAATATTCCAATGTTAAGAGTGTTAGAGTTTTGAATTAAGGAGTGCTAGGTATTTTATAGGAGGCATTCTTGAGGATGGACGGGATATTAGGAGTGAGGAAACTTAATGAAAAGCTAAACACCTCTTACTAAAAACCAGTACTACTAAAAACTACAGTAGTGAATACACTTAAGTGTTAATTCTTCCAGGAAAATTTTTGCTTGCTTCCTAATCTTTGGTTTATAAAAATTTCTCTGAAACTTTCTTCCCGCTGGTGAAAAATTACATTGACCACAAAGTAGTTATTCATTTGTGTAGATTCATTCATGTGTTTTAAGTCTTTGCAGCCTGGGGATATTAACTAGTTTTGGTTGCACTTAAATTTATAATGAATTTCAAAATGATCGTAATGACTATTGATTTTTAGCCATTATGTTTACAGAAAACTGTAACTATGAGAATTACTATGCTTGCAAGTAAGAAAGAAATGTTTGCTCAAATGAGTAAAAGGCAAGTAAAAGGCATAATGATGACCTGTGACTTACTAAGGTAAAACATAAAGGCATCCCAGGAGATCTAATTACTAGGTGAGCTCTCGCTTATCTTGGATCTTCCTAATTTTCACTATCATTGCATTAAGTAAGATCAGTAGGGGAAGAGGTACAACACAGCTCCCTGTCAACAGGGACGTTTCAGGTAGGAGTTATTCAGGTCACGCTTAAAATCAGATCCCATTGTAATAGTATAAATGTAATAACCCATGCCTTATGTTGTATACTCTGTTACATTCATCTTTAAAATGTTCAGCTTTCATGTGCTTCCAAAGATGCAGAATAACAAAGTGATATTTAACCATGGGTTTCAGATATCATTTGCCAGATGGGGATGATCTGCTGCTCTTTGCTTTACTTCCTTCCTTTTCCACATACCAAACAAATATTTTTGTTTAGTGTCTGAAAAATCACATATTTAATTCCATAGGGCAGCAAAATTGGGAGAAGTTCTGTTCACAATTATTTTTATAATTGCCAGCAATGGAGTATATATACACTGCCATATGCGTATTGATTTCACTAGCATGTGATTAACCATTTCAAATAATCAGGGCAAGAAAGTTCACTAAACAATTTTCTTGTATACTTTTTGGCTCATATGACCGGTAATATATGCCTTAGAGAGAAAAATCATCTTAAGGGAATGAAAAATCTGTTTTCAAAGATTCCTGCAATTTTGTTTCAGAATTGCAATTTTTTATAGAAGTGATAAATCACTTCTTTAAAACAAAACAAAAAACCAAGCAAACCCAAATAAATAGAGGTAATATATTCCAGGAATATATCTGTTTTATTACAATCAGCTTCCCTGTGTTGATTAAAGAAAAGAGATCATGAAAGGAGTAAAAGCTGTATTTTGACTCTGTCCAATAGGCCCTTCTCCAGTATTGGAAAGCTGACCTGATAATTTGCACAAGTGTGAAGGTTTATTCTTTTGGAGGTTCTTATCTCTTGGTCCTGCTGTGAGCAAGGGATGAGGTAAAAGTCTAAAGTAGAATGTGTGATTCAGCTTAACGTTGAGTGTCCAAATTGCACTGTTATGCTTAAAATCTTGTTGTCGGCAAAACGGAATCACGTGTTATATATAAAGCCAAGAATTTATTGCTACTATAATAGAAACATTCACAGTCTGATTAAAGAAGCATTATTAGTCCACATCCATTTACTACAGGAAAAATAAAACAAAAGTAATCAATGCCGCATGCAGAAGTAATCCCAGTAATAAATAATACAGGTAAAAATGTTATACACACACTAACTAGCCTCAATCCCTTTTCCTGGTGTTATGCTCACTGTTCCTTGCTCCTCTGAATACTAAAATCAAGAGCTTCAGTCAGGTGTTTGAGGGCAGGGGTGATGCACCCATTTGTCCTGGAGAAAATGAGATTAATGGTTTCTTTTTCCTCCCTCTTCTTTTCGTCTCCATTTTATTTTCCATGGGGCTATTTTTATGTTTTCTAGCACACTTTTGCATGCATGTTCTGTTTCTTCATTGGTCTGCAACTCCACACTACATCTGAATTTATAGCGTATGATGCATTTTACATGTTAGAGAACAAAGAATTATTCCTAAAATCTATTTCCAACCAGCTCCAGGTCTGCACTTCTTTACCTGATTGTAGATGACTTGTTTGTGGCCCTGGGGGCCCACCCCTTGCTATCCCTTGCTGTGCTGCTCTGCACTGCATTGTCCTGGTTTGGGCCAGGACAGAACCGATTTTCTTTTAGTAACTTTGCTTTTTAGTTAAGTCTCTTCTGAGAAGCTGCACTCTCTGAAACTAACTGCATGTTTTTCCAGACAGTAGCTGCTTCTAGCAGTGATAAGGCTCGGTGTTTATAGTTAGTGCTGGAACATCAGAAGCAATGGTATGCAGAAAGGCCCTTGCTTATAGTTATCCCTATGGACACCAAGGTCAATGCTTGCTTCTGCTGACTTTCTTGTGCG
>VZSC01015398.1:413276-425241 GCA_013398225.1 Steatornis caripensis
ACAGGACAAGCGGCAACGGGCACACACTGGAACACAGGCGGTTCTGCCTGAACGTGAGGAGGAACTTCTTTCCTGTGCGGGTGACAGAGCCCTGGCGCAGGCTGCCCAGAGAGGCTGTGGAGTCTTCTTCTGTGGAGAGATTCAAACCCGCCTGGAGGTGTTCCTGTGCAACCTGCTCTGGGGGTACCTGCTTTAGCAGGTAACTGGGTGTTCGACAGAGGGCCCTTCCAACCCCTGCCATGCTGTGAATCTGTGTGAAAATAGTGAGCAATGGTAAACTATTGTGTGGTATACAATCCAGCCTATTTTACCAGCCCTGAATCTGCAGAATCCTCTTCTTGATGTTCTGCCACCCTTTTGGAGGAGCTCCAAACTCATTCTCTTGGATCTGCAACATGAAATAGTAAGGCATATTTCCTGCCCCCTAAAAACAACCCAAACACCTAAACTGAATGTGGGTCAGAATCGGAATATGATTGTATGTAATGTGAATACTCTGTCTTTATTGGCACCAAGTTCAACTTAAGATAGTAAATTAATATGATCCTTCATGATGTGTGTCTCAGTATTAGGTTCCATGGAAAGAATAATGTAAAGTAAGGCAGAGAGCTTGGCATCCTTTCATGTGTGTGTTCACCAGCTCCTCCTTTTCATCTGGGTTTGAAATGGAATAGCCCCCATCTTTCAGCATTTGGTGCCAAGATACTATACTTCTATGCAGATGGAGATGAAATCTTGTCTTTTTTGAAGGAGCTTTTCCATGTGCTCTTTAAACTGTTCATTTAATCTCATTTCTGTTGTCTTCTGCATCAGATTCTTGTGTTCCTGTTTTTCTTTATTTTTTTAAACTGAATTATCTATGCAGAAAACAAATAATATGATTAGGTTGAATGCGAAAAAGAAATCAATAGAAAGTTTCCCATTTACTTTAGTCAGCTTTAGGTCATAACTACTAACATTTCTACTATTGGTCAAGAAAAGTGATCATTCTCTCTTTCATGATCTTGTTGACCAGTTAGGAGCTTTGACTATTGCAAGAGTTGCATGATAGTAAAATTTGAATATTAATTTTAAAAAGTATTGTGTTCACATACCTACACTGTAATGAATTTCTGAAAGTAATAGTTGATCTTATAAGTTGGCATGCAATAAAAATATTTTTATTATAAAATAAGGTATCTTATAATGACAAATATGTTAAGCAATTTGCTTTCTTTTGACATTTAACAGATGTAGTCTTCTAAAGCAATAATTGATGTGATGCATGTCACAAAGAACACAATAGGGAAAGAAGACACTGAATAAAATGACATGGTTAATTTCTTAAAACTCAGAAAACTATCAATTGCATTTATCATGCGTGTCATATCTCATTAGTTTGGAAAGATTGTAGAAGCTCTAGCGCTGAGTTAAGCAGTCAGACTTCATATAAGTTGTAACTTATATGTAACTATATGGTAAAATACTCCTGTTTTCTAATGATGCTGATCATGTTTCTTTGCAAAAGCAAAATAAGCTAGGATTGTAAGCTAGCTTCACTGTGTATGCAAAACATTTATTTACAAACATATTTAAATTTCCTGAGATGAAAAACTGTACTAAATGCTTTTGAAAGGGGGCCAATGTAATGTCAGCCCTACAAAATTATTCTTCCCCCTTTCTATTTCAAGTATGCTTGGATAGCTGGCCAGATTCTTCTTAAAAGAAGTCAAAGCATGAATCAGTATATGATTGTTTCTCATTATTAATGTTCTCATTAACTAAGCACTTTCTTTATCAAAATACCTCTTACTAGACCACATCTGTAACTACAGGATGTGATAGTCTGTGTTTGTGCCAACAATATTTTTATTGTTTTTTTTTTAACACAGTAAACTTAAGTGCTGCTTTTAACTTCAAAAACTAAATCAACATACATGGAAAGGGAAGACATACTGTGTTCTAGACGTGTTCAGGATGATAAACCCCTTACAAAGCTGTTAGAGGATCTGAACAGCCCATCTTTATTCCTATGTATTTCTTACATCACAGTGTATATTGTGTTCAATTACATACTGACCAGCACTTAATTCTGCTTTGCCCAGCAATTAAGCTTCATATTGCCACCATTTTGTAGCTCCAACTTTGTAATGTCGGTGCTAGTTCTAAATCTGTTAAATCCTCCTCTTACAACCATTTTCTGCAGTGAATATTTCATTTTGTCTGTCTTTATTGCATTCAGCCCAGCAGCACCCTTCATTAATAAAATGAATTCAGAGGTGGTTCATATTGGATCCTGTGAGAGATCTTAACAATCACAGTCTGGAGAGATGCTGCGTAATTCCAGCATCGAAGGACGCAGTCAACCAGGTGCTGAGTTTTGAAGTTTGTAATATACTGTATATAAAAATTGATCATTTTTGAGCATCAGTCAGATTAGACCAAGACCAGAGTGCCCAATTTTCTTTTGGCTTTTGCAAGTTTTGTTCTGATGTGTCACCATAAAATTATTAGAGAAAATCATAGATTTACTTCAGCAGAAGTTTACTTTGTTCTGGTTATAACAGGAACCTGGCACAGTCAGCAGGGAGGCAAGGACAACCTAGGAAATCTCTCCTTCCTCTAAGCATTCTTGAGGCATCTTATTTTGTATACTAGTTATCTATAAACAGATAAATATTTTAAAGATTCATGTAGCAATAGAAAATCTATTTTGCTTGGAATGCTTTTGCTGTTAGATATTCACCTAAATACGAGCTACTCAAGCTGTCATTGGTTAGCTCATTGTTAACCAAAACCCACTCTTAACGATGCAAGTGGTCTACCTTACAAAGAAGCATATATTGATTTTTCATTTTTGACAAAAATGGTTACTGTAACTGGGGCAATAAGTTCAATATGACAACAGACTCGGAATGCAACTTGTTTCTTAGCCTTAGTACTTTTTCTTTCTTTCCAAAACTGAAAAACCTCGTTGGGACCAGCAGCATGTCTTGCTTATTCAGGGGTGTGTAATAAACGGAAGCTAGGAGGAGGGACAATATGGAAGTTAATGACTAATCTTTCATTTCACAATTTTTTTTACACTCTTGCCTTGCTTAATATTTTTTGAATGGTATTACCAAGTAAAACTGTTTTTATAAGTACTTATCTCTTATTTAATAAAATAGTTAAAATACTGCTCTATCTGGAAATATTATATTGAACTTTCGGATTAGATTTATAGTTACTTTCTTGTATGTAAAACAGGTGCCCATAGCTTCTACTGACCTCATGTCAATTCCAGAGTAATTCCTAATTAATTTAAACTCTGGCAATTTAAAATTATAAATTAGAACATGTGTTGATCTTTGATAGCTGACTTTAAAAATGCACTTCTTAAAATACACAAAAAGCATAAAAAATGTAAATGGGTTCTACAGCAATTGCAAACCTTTTTGTAGGAATACATCAGTATCTCCTTATAGCAATCTGCTGAGATTATTCATGTATTGAAATTATAGTTTCAAATCATTAGATATTTATCTGGAAAGCACTGGGGGACAGGAAGGAGAACACTCCTATGAGCCTGAGATTTTCATAGCATTTGCGGTCCATTAGTTGGAAGATGCATTACTCATTTTTTCAGTACTGGAAGATTTATATTCTTCAGTTAATTGCTCATAGTTATGGTTTTTAAAGGCATAAAGAGTATTCACTTGAGAGAGAGTATTCCTTTATATATTTAAAAAATTGAAAAACTATACAGAAACTCCAGTATGTGTACTGTGAGGCACAACTAACATGCGCATTTGTTAGTTGGCATGGGGAGTTCAGCTGAAGGCTCTTTGTTGTGTGATTGTATGTTATCAAAACCCAAAAAATCTATACAATTTGAAGAGTAAGCTATAAAACCAAAAATAGCTGTGCAAGGTGAATTTTTTTTTTTTGTAAATTTCTGCTAGAACAATTACAGGGAGCTGCAAAGCACAGGGCCTATATGTTGTGGCTGTCAGCATTATTATAAATCTCCTAATTGATAAGAGAACGAGTTAAAATAGTCTTAAAACATTCAGGATTTAATTTTAAAATACGAAGGGAAAAAAATGACATTTATCTGCAATGGCAATAGTCACTAAATCAAAGAGACAGCAAAAGAAGGATTTCTACAAATGCAGAAGTTGTTTAGGGACAGATCTAGTCAGTCATCCCTTTTTGTGTAAGACGGCACAGCTGTGTACTGCATTTAAAGCTTTAAAATGCATTAAAAACATGAAATCAGACGAGGAAAACACCCATAATTTGAAGAGCAATTAGAGCTGGAGTAATTCCTATTTGTGCTTTTGGAAATTCTTCAAAGTACAAAAAGTATGAAGAGTTAGTTACTTTGGAAGCAATTATGTCAAAATGTGAATGCATCTATTTCCTCTGGTTTGCTTTATTTTCCTTCCAGAGATGGTTGTAGCATTTATATCTTTGGTTTTTTTTCTTCCCACTTACTGTTTCTCTTTCATGGTACTGCAGTTTTGTAAACACTCTAATGCAGTAATAAATTTTGTGTTTTGAGCCATGAGATTTGTGGTTCTTGTGAGTTTCCATCAACAGCTGAGCTCCACAGGGTTCGAGGGACTGGCCCATGCACTCTCATGTATTCCATCTAGGCTGGACACCAGATTTTCCAACAAGGTGGTTGCCAAAACTGAATTATTTTATGGGGAAAAGTAAGGTGTGGGTTTTTTTTTTTTGTTATTGCAAACTAATTATTTAGAGGTACTTGAGTTAGCACTTAGTGATCTAAAAGTGATGCACTAGTCTGGGCAAAGCCAGTGTTTATGCAGTAGAAATCCAGCACAGTGTGTTTCTTCGTAATGATTTGAGTAGCTTCTTAATCCTGGATTGAGTGAAAACTCCTTTGAATTTGCAATAGTGCTCTGTATAACTAGTTGTGGGGCACCTTCCCACTAGGGCTTACGCAGAGAAACACATGTACAAAGAAAAGCAGGAAAATAATAGCAGTGGAAATTAAGGTCTTCTACAGTGTGGGACTTTCTACGGTGTGTGCCTTCACCTCTGGAAGCATCTGGAAAACCTTGTTTGGCCAATATGCCTTTGGTGTGATTCATCACCACAAGTGTTTTTATCTGTCATTAACAAACCTTTTAGCGTATAAATTACAGTCTGGGAGAAAAGATTACTTTGGAAACATCTTTTCAAAAGTATATTGTTCTGTTGAAAGGTCTTTTCCTTGTAACATAAACCTGTGTGCAGAAAATCCTTTTTTTTATCTTTTTGTTTTCTCCCCATGTTAGAAATCAAGTCAAAATATTTCAAGACGATACTTGTTCCAATGAACTCATGCATTGAGCCTAGTTTTCATTTCCTCCTGTCCCTTTGCTAGGCGGGCAAGGGTTCTTTCCTTAATGCTTGTCATGTGCTGGAGAGGGTCTTTTGCGTATTTTACTGTGAGGGCAGGGAGAAACCCCATAGGAGCAGATCTTACACAAAGACAAACCCATTGAGGTGGGCAAAGCATAAAGTACCTGTTCTACAGCTCAACATTCTTTCACAAAGCAAAGTATTATGGATTTTTTCCATTTTCTTTTTTTAAATGAAGAGACTTTTTTTTCTTAAATTGATTCCAGATGCAGTTGAAACTTAGCAGGTAAAATTCAGGTCTGATAATGTGCTGTTGTTTTACCAGTACTTCAGTGCTTCTAAAGTTACTTTAAAGCGTAGAAAGTTGCCTTAGCAATCTGGTGTTCTGTGAATGTTTTCACTGTCATATATACCAATAAACCAACATACAAAAGCCTATATAACAAAATACCCAGCTGCTTTTGGCAAATTTCTGAGGATTACAAAGAATATAAAGCCCTGAGAAGGGCCTTGAAGAGTTTCTTACCTGGATCTGATTATAATTCTTCAAAGTATGTGGATGGATTGTGCATATGAGCTTTCTCAGAGAAACTCTGGTTTGGGGTCAGCTTGGCTGTGCTAGTTTAATAGGAATTTTCCCCTTTCTGTCTGGTACAAGGGCTGGGTAAGTTGTTTACATGAGCCAATGGTAACTTTTCCTTCTTTGTTTTACTTTTTAAATGCATAGGCTGGATTCTGTGCTGTGTCAGGAAACTTCCCGATATGCCTCTTCATTCTGCACTACCATCCTGCTAATGTACGTCATGCTTCCCTGGTGATCAAGGGGAGACTTTTCCATTTGAAGTTAAATATATGTCTATTAAAATGTCATACCGCCAAATGTCAGGACTTCAGAAATAGAGCCACTATCTAGATTGGACAAAAATTATATTTAGTATTATAAACCTCAGAGACTTTGCCAGGATATTGT
Source organism: Steatornis caripensis (assembly GCA_013398225.1). Taxonomy (NCBI): domain Eukaryota; kingdom Metazoa; phylum Chordata; class Aves; order Caprimulgiformes; family Steatornithidae; genus Steatornis; species Steatornis caripensis. The sequence continues at coordinate 419,581 of VZSC01015398.1, forward strand.
GACCTCTGTAGGAGGCTACTGGTGACTCTGGTTTCCCTGATTTAATTTTTTCATTAATGGATTGAAGTTGTGATCTACCTTAGAGTAGAATAGATTATTTCAATTGGAAGGAGCCTAGAACGATCGAGTCCAACTGCCTGACCACTTCAGGGCTGACCAAAAGTTAAAGCACGTTATTAAGGGCATTGTCCAAATGCATCTTAAACACTGATAGGCTTGGGGGATTGACCTCCTCTCTAGGAAGCCCGTTCCAGTGTTTGACCACCCTCTCGGTAAAGAAATGCTTCTTGATGTCCAGTCTAAACCTCCTCTGGTGCAGCTTTGAACTATTCCCATGCATCCTATCACTGAATACGAGGGCGAAGAGGTCAGCACCTCTGTCTCCACATCCCCTCTTCAGGAAGTTGTAGAGAGCAATGAGGTTGCCCCTCAGCCTCCTTTTCTCCAAACTAGACAAGCCCAAAGTCCTTAGCCACTCCTCACAGGACATGCCTTCCAGCCCTTTCACCGGCTTTGTTGTTCTCCTCTAGACACATTCAAGGACCTTTACATCCTTCTTAAATTGTGAGGCTCAGAACAGCACTCAGTGCTCAAGGTGAGTCTGCACCAACACTGAATACAGCAGGATAATCGCCTCTACCTACCTACCGTCTGGTTATGCTGTATTTGCACCCCAGGATGCGGTTTGAAGCGTGGCATAGTTCATGTGTACACAAAGAGGGGAAAATAAAAAGTAAGATGTTTTTCTGAAATGATTGCCAGCAGTTTTCTTGCTGAGAAACTTCTAGGCCTCTCAGCTTTATGCTATAAAAAAATCTAATACTCATTTTCTGTCAAGACTGTGTTCTTAACACTGGCAGTATCCTTTTTCGAACAAATACCCCTTGTGTTGTATGTGCAGAGATTCACTTCTGCCCTAGCTGTCTGCATTGCCTGCTGTGGTGCTGAGGGACTTCGTTACTCTTCTTGATGAGGCAAAAGAAGTGTAATTGGCGCAACCACAGGCTTTATTGAAGTCTTAGGATTGCCTTTGGATCCTGGGCTCCCTTGATGGCAGCCATTAACACCTTCCAATATAGTATTATTAGGCTACTAATAATGATTGTAATCCCTTGTTGAACTTCACAGAACCTTTTTTAAGATGTCTTGGGAAATCACGTTTTAATGCCGTAGATTACAGTTGTTTGCTGTCATTCTTACGGTTTGCTGCGTTGTTCTTTAGATATTTTAGAGGATTGTGTTGTATGAGGCATGCATTCCAGCACAAAATGTCTTCTGTATCTTTACGTTATATATACTACCTATCATTTTGATGGATGGCCTAGTGGCATGTACCGGAGAGTTTGACGGGAGCCTGGTCAAGAGTAATTATTGCGAGTTGAGACTGAATTTAGCACAGGAATAAGGAAATCTACTTGGCAGAGTGATTAATTACATCTGATAAGTATCAATAATCCTCTGTCAGATTCTCTGTACATCCTCTTTGAAATGATTGATCTACAGAATCCACAACATTTTATAGTGGTTGTTAGTATTATGTGTGGAAATGGAAAGGGCTGTATGTATGTGAATGTGGTGTGAAAAACTTACAGAAACAATATGATTGTATAACTAAGAATTACTTAATTGTGCTGGTGAAAGTTAATGGCATCCATTCTCTGCAGAATAAAGAACTATATTCCCAAAAGACATTCATTAAGTTTAAACTCAGAATAGCAAGAAAATAACAGCAGCAGCATAATCATGTATATTTTTGCTCTTTTTTAAAAAAAATCTTGGTTAATTAAACATGTAATTGATTTTTTGACTAATGAACAACTAATGAAAAGAGAGGAAGGTATCTCTAATAACTAGTTAGTTTCAAATCTTGGCGTCTATAGTTCAGAATTACTGTTACACTGAATGCAGTTGTTTCAATTACTTGGGTGGGATCCTTGGGGGCGAAAAAAGATTCCTATGACCATGACAGTTTAACATGGATGTATCTTTATATCTGTTCAGCTGAGTTTCAAAGGTAGAAATATTGTTTCAGGATTCTAGGAAGAAGAAAGAAATTAATAATGTAATTTCAATAAGTATTGTGCTTTCTGTTTTCTTAAAAAAATACAAATGGACATTTGCATCATCAGATCATGCCTTGGTATGTGAATGATGAATCTTCTAAAAGAAACCTTCTCTATTCTCAGTCCTGCTGTTGTGACTTTGGTTTGGTGTCTTACTTTAGCCTAATGTTCCCTAAACTGCTTCCAAATGGAATACACTGGTGAGATATTTAATGCTTTGGAAATGGAATTTAAGTTTATTTGTTTGTATAAATTTATTTATTTTGTGTTTAAATTTATTGTCAGAACACTGATATGCTAAGGAGCATACGAAAAGAAGATTCTTTTGTTAAAATTCTGCCTCTAAACTGGAAAAAAAAGCTCGATGGGTTTCTTTGGCTCTGCATGAACTCTTCCACCTCCTTGCATGCAGCATCTTCAGCCTGCTAGAGATCACTCATTCTGAAGAGCAAGAACATTCTTCTGAAGAGTAAAAAGAGCTCTTAGGCATTGGTAGCCTGGCAGTATTGTTTTTCTTGTACATTATTATAACAACAAAATATTTTTTTCTTTAAATAGAAAGTCAAATCGAATTTCTAGTCACTCTTCCTTATTGTTGAAGTCAGGTGAGAAGGTCTAAAGTGATCTGACAGCTGGTGGCAACTAAAAGATACAATCTAAAACTAAACTAAAAGATAGAATCTCACTCCTTCCACAATTCTGACTGTGTGTGGCTCCAGTTCTGTTGTTCTTGACCCCTCAAGGACTTGCCTTCAGCTCACTAAGCCTACAGGAAACTAACACTGTAGAAAGCATGAGTAGTTTTCTGCTGTCTCACTGCGTTGAAACTGTGTATGGTGCAGTCAAGTAAGAGTTTATATGGAGGTATGGAAAGAGACAGGACTGTGTAGCCAGGCATGGAGCAAGTTGGAGAGAGCCAAGTGGTAAGACAGACACTTTGGAGTGCAGTGAGCTCTTAAGATTATTTTAGCTGTCCTGCTAAGTGTCTTTAAAGTCTGAGTACAAGTATCACTATCTTTGGTGAGTGAACTTGTCATAACAAAAGATATTTTTTTGTCAGAGGACATTGCTAAGCAACTGGTAGCACAGTAGCAGTTAGAAAGATTAGTGTGACATACGCTTTATTATTTATGTGAAAGTTTTGTATTTTCTAGCCAGCCTCTCCCACTTTCCAATGTTCTGTGTTATTCCGAATTTTGTAGCTGAAGTTGCATAGCACTTAGGTCTGTTTTTAAGGTGTTCTGCAAGAGCCTTGTGCTATATAACATACTTCCTATTCCCTCCAAGTTGATAGGGCTACTGTATATTCTGGCATGAGTGGTTCTTGTAAGCAGATGAATACTATGTTGGGAGACACAGTTGTCCTTACTAATGAAATTGAGTATTAAGGTAGAAATTCTAACTCTTGCTTCACAAGAGTATGTTTCTCCTGTTGTTTCTGTTGTTTTTGTGTTCTAAATGAGTGGTCTGTGAGGTAAGTGAGACAGCTGATTCTCACCTGTTTACGGATCTCACATTCTGATTTAAACTGCCACACAGCTGGCAATGTGTTCATAGTGTGTCATATTCATAATTTATGGAGATCTTTGGAAATGTTTAAATGGTGACATAAGGTACAGGACATTAGAGAACTACAATATGGATTCTGAAATTTGCCTTTTAGAAGTCATCTGCATGTTTACTGCTTAATGTTCTCGTTGCGTATCAGAAAATGGGTGATGAATATATGTGGCTACTGAGTGATGGGCCAGACCTGTTCTCGTTCCCTTGGCTTTGCTGAAATTGCTCCTGATCTACACTGGTGTAACAGCAATGCAAGTCAGCTCCTGGAATCTTTTCTCCATGTCAGATGTGTTTTACTTGTGACATGGCATTTCAGGTTCCTGCACAAACAAGAATTATGTCTAAACATGAAGACAATTTAGAAAGCTTACTGGACATCTGTTTCTCACTTGTGACAATGATGATTCATTCATCCTTTCTTCAGTATACGTTTGTTACATAGCCTTTGGTTTATTCTTTCGTTCTCATTTGGTAATGGAGTAATTTAAATGCCAGGAATGCCCCAAACCCTAAAATATGTATTACTTTTTGCTCCTTTTGATGAAGATTTTTCCTCTGGAGTTTTTTAATGGTTTGCATATTTTAGATTTTTTTTCCCAGCTTTATTTGTTCTCGGTATTATCATCCTTTTTTACTAACTTAAAGATATACTTTAACCATCACACTGCAGAATTTCTACTATTTTGGACATCTTTTTTTTATAGTACTATTCTTCCCTAGTTTCCTAATGCTTAATCATACCGAATCTGTTCCTATAGGATAGAATAATGTCAAACATTAGGGGGAAAATTTTTCCCCCCCCATATCCTGTGTTTTTAATCCTCTACAGCTTTTAAAAATGTGGTCATCTCTGAGGTGCAGGAGATGATGTGTAGGCAGTTGGATAGTTTAATGGCCTCGTAGACTTTCAGAAGTCAATATGCAAAGTATATTAAACCCCTGTTTCTAGCAGGCACTTTAAGCCTCAATCAGTTAAACTTCAAAGAAATTGAGATGAGAAAAACAATGAAAAGATGAGTAGATTTGTATGAAAGTAGCAACTTTGAATAAATGTATTAACAACACTAGATTTTAGGGCGCTCATTTTCAAAAGGTTATTCACAAAGCTCTCATGTTATTTCAAAACAACAGCTTGTTGAAGATAAGAATGCCATACTAAATCTACCCAGCTTAATAGGTTTGGATGGGAGGGCTGCTAAAATAAGACTGATGATATACTTGCACTTTCTTCGATCTGTTCTTCTGAACTTTCAGATAGATTCAGCAAAATCTCCAGAGAGAAATGAATGGGAAAAATAATTGTGCTAAAAAGCAGAAGTTGAACAACCAGAAAAAAAATACAAAAGTGAATTAATTGGGCTGTTACTTCATCAAGAAGAAAAATACCAGGCAAAGAACAGCAGAAGCTAATTTGGTTTTGGTGCAACTGTAGCAAGCATGCAAAGCAAAACTGCAGAATAGGAAATACATTTTGTACTTGAAGAGAAATATGATATAGTTGGGGTAAATGATGTGTAGCTAAATATAGAAACAGAGTAGGGTATTGAAACACCAAGATAAAATAATGAGAAAGTAACTTTTCAGAGAACAGGTGGCAGAATAACATCTGCCCTAGGCCTCGTGCTGCTGCTGCTGAGCTAAGAAGTCACTCTGCAGATACTTTGTGGTTTCTGTGATGAGTCGTCAGCAGCACAGGAGGGCAATACGTTAAGCTGAACTCAACTTTCATTACATTATAGGAGTGGCAGGAGGTCAATAATATTGGTAATATGAGCATTTGTGACAAATCAATTGTATAATGAAAGCTATTATAACATCGTTAGAAGTCTGATAACCCAATAACTTCGTGATAATTACTTCTCGGTTGCAGGGAATAATTTACCACAGGAGATGCTGGAATATTAGATATGAACACTAATAGCTGTAGTCATATCTGAGGAATTCCCCGACTGGAATTAAACATGGCAAGGGAGGTTAAGGACAACAGGAAAGGCTTCTATAGGTACATTGGGAGCAAAAGGAAGACTAGGGAAAA
>VZSC01015398.1:427116-447959 GCA_013398225.1 Steatornis caripensis
CTGGAACAGGCTGCCCAGAGAGGTTGTGGAGCCTCCTTCTCTGGAGATATTCAAAACCCACCTGGACGCATTACTGTGCAACCTGCTCTAGGCTAACCTGCTTTAGCAGGGGGGTTGGACTAGATGATCTCTAGAGGTCCCTTCCAACCCCTACCATTCTATGATTCTATGAATATGTGCCATTTAATAGCAAGTTTGAATCTCATAATTCATTTGAACATTGTAGAGTTTTGACAAGCAAGGTCTGGATTTGGAAAGGTAGTTACACATATACGTGTCTTTGGGTCCCTAAATAACTTGAGAAATACAACTTTAAGGTGCCATTAAATGGAAAGAAGATGGACGTTGTTTTGGTATTTGGGTTTACTTTTTGTGTCAGATCAGCATGCTCACTAGACCCACGGCAGGAGCTGGGCCGTAAACAAGTGGTTGACGGCAGAGAACAAGAGTCTACTTCTTGATAGCAGTTAGCATGGGGGTCAGGTTATATCCAACGCTAAATTGTACTACATTTCACTTCTGAAAATTAACTTATACTCCTAATTAACTTCTGAGATACTCCCCCACTCCCATACCTATTTATTTTACCTGTGCAACTGATGAAACTGATTCCTGGGGTTGTGCTCATGAATCAGATAGGAGGTTGTGCTCTAAAACTAATGTGATAATATGATTTATTATTTATGAAACTATCCTGCTTGAAGAAAACTCAATCATTACCTTTTGGAAAAGTTCTTGTGCCAGGCTATTAACTATCATAAGCAAAAATAAATTTTTTAGTTCTACAAATGTAGTACTTTCTCTGCTAGCACGTCGTCTATCCTATCTATCATATGACTAGAGTTTAAAAAAATCGATGTGATGCTGAAGGTAAAGCATATGAAGAACAATTTGCGTGCACTGTTTCTGAACCTGATGAGGGAAATCAGTGTGCAGGAAATCAGGCTGCTTATTCAGTCTAATGATTCTGCGGGCGGTTGGTCTCAGAGTTGCACATAGGTGATGTTTTTGCTTAGTACTTGTTAGTCAGTTTTGTAAATGGTTGTTTTGGTGATGCTTAAAATGTTGACCATGGCCCTCTTCAAATTAGTTATCGTAAAGAAAAGCGTAACAGTAAGAGAGAATAATACTAGAGTTACAGCTATATCTTGAGAATAAAATAACAGAATTTTGACTTATGAGGTGTTTTAGTTAATTTCAACTGATTTACATTGTATCTTTTTGTGAAGGCAATTCCTAATCTCAGGAATGTACTTGTTGAAGAGAAGGAATTGCTGATTCTAGCACATTGATTGGAGTGTCACAACACAAGGGTGTTTCATTTCATTCCTCACTAAGGTGAGGAACTTGGATCTGTAAAAAATTAATAAAATCTCCATGGCAACATGTTAATCCTATTGTGTAAAAAGCACGCTTTCCTGTATTTATTACCCTGAAGAACAACATCCTTTTCTATACACATGTATGTGTATTTAGATGAGTGCACATGTGTATGTGTATAGTAACCATTTAAAATTAAATGTGTTAAAGAACTGAAGTTGATCTTTTGTAAGAAGACAAAATAGAGCAAACAAGCAAGACCTAAATGTGTCAGAGCTCCTGCTGCTGTCCTATGACACAGTACTTTGGAAAGAATCCTCCTCCCTGCAGTTTGTGCGCAAAAGTGTTTGCTTGTGTTTACAATTGGTGTTGTTAAAGTGCGTGTTGCACTGCATTCCACTGATGTTTGTCCTCGTGCATCCATGACATACATACCTTGCTTCTTGCTTACCATTTTCTCAGTCTCATCTTCTGATCTTACTAGTTAGCTTTTCCCATCAGGTGGCTAATTGTAAAAAAAATAAATTATTAAAAGCCTGTAGAGCCTGCAGGAACCCATTAAAAACTCTGCTCCCCTGGTGAGGATTTTCTGCTTAGACTTTCAACTGAGATTTGTCAGTTAATCAGCTTTTAATTTGATTAGCACATGACATGTATTGACTTTATTTCATTCTAAGTTCTCACTCAACATTTCAGGAAGTACAAAGTCTAATTTATCCCCATAAAATTCTAACTACATCAAGCAATTTTCTTTTCAATATAGACTTTTAATCTCATCAGATTAGTTGAGATGCATTTTCCATAAACTTATCTTGGTTGGCATTATATATATAAAATATTATTATATATTATAATATATATTATATATTATATTATTATATGTTACTATCTTTTAATTCTTTGTTTATGAAGATATAACTAGATTGTAGTTTATTTGTGTGAACTATTTCGTAGACTGGAGAAATATTTAAAAAGTTGAGGTTTCTGGAAATAAATCAGTTTCAGTCCATTTTCAAAGTAATTCAGGTCTGGAATATCGGGGTTTTTTAGCATCTTCTGTCACTGAATCAAATGCCCTAATGTTAAAGGGTACTAGTGCCAGTGCACTTGGAATGGAGAACTTAGTTTTAAATGGGATTGTTGATAGATGTGAATGTGACTTCTTTTTTTTTTTTTTGTGAATGCCCTTACTAAGCAGTGTAAAATCAGTCTCTTCCTGCCTCAGTAGATATTTTTGTATTTTTTACAGGTGGTGGAAAAATGTTCACAGGAGTTGCAGGCCGCTGACAGAAATTCTTGCACCTGAGCTGATGTAAGAGGCTTGTCTTTTCCTCTGTTTTGTTACTCTAGATGTGAAATGTTTGTTCAGACAAAGATTCATGGGTGGTTTCCTTATGGTAGTACTAAACGGAGAGATATTTAATTGTTTTTCAAAGTTCTGTGAGAGCAGGCTTGAAATAGATAAGCTGCATTCCTCAATATTTATCTGTATCTATAGCACTGAATAAATTTAAAAAACAAACAAACAAAAAATCAAAAACCAAACACCAACTTGCTGACAGGTTCTTGTTATCCAAAATTTATGGTATCCTTTCCCCCCATCCCAAACCAGGTAAGAAAATGTTTTATGTGTGTCTCTGGTATAACAATGTAACTTTTTACATTAATCAGTATGTTAAAACTGTAGTGAGTTTTTATGAGTGTAAGCACTACTTGGATCAAAAAGTAGTTAGAGAATCACAGAGAAAGGTAATTGACTTAGTCAAGCAGTAGGCAGACTTTGAAGATACTTAGGCAAACAGAAGTCTTGAGTCTTCTTGGCTGGCATAAATGAAATTAATGGAAGCTTGCTTTCAGGAAACGTTCCATTTTGGAAGCTCCTAGGTCTGTTTCGCACTAGGTGCGTTTCACATTAGTTTCCTCCTAAAATTTTTAAGGAACATAAAGATACAATGTCATTGTGCATTTATGTCAAATAAAATGGAAGGCGAATGCTGTTCTTTTTAGGTACATGAATAGTGCTTTGCCAGACAAGCAACGTGAACATCTCACTTTCAATAATAAATTTAGTATATGCTTATACTTCAGTAGTACTTCCTGTGTGCCATAGATATTTCTCTTCGCCGTGTGTGTTGTGAAGTAGTTAATTTGCCGGAAGTGTTTCTTGTAGCTTTGACCACTTAGGCTAATGTCCAGTACTGGTAGGGGGCATTCCAAGATCTCTCCTGCTCCTCCTCCGGCTGGAGAGGATCTATTTCGCTTAGGATACTTTTGTTAACCCTCACTGAAAACTGAGAAACAGCTCACAGTGAAGGGCTGCTGCCCGTCTTACCGTGCATCAGCACAGTGCTGAAAATGGTGAGGGACAAGCTGCAGTACAGTGCATAACACTCAATTTCTACCTGAGAAGATTCTTGCACAACCTTTATCTGTCAAGAGGTTAAAATCACATATAGCACCTATTCTTTATTATCTCATTCCTGATGTGTTTCATGTTTTATAATGTTAACATCAGGCACATGAGATTCTATAAGCTTAAACTGACACTGGCAGTTCAATTGTATATGGTATTAGCTCAAATACTTCTCTTATTATAGTAATATGGTTCTATGTTTTGGTTTTATTGCTAGTCCATCTTTCAGCCTGTCTTTTTAATGACTACAGACTAATGTGCTGTCTGCTCATGCTGCCATTGGATTTCAAAGGACAATGCAACAGGGAAAGCTATTGCAAAAATACAGTATTTATGTTTCAAATTAAATGAAATCGGTAGAAAATGTGAGGCTTTTAGATTAAGGATAAGTAATTAAGACTGCATTGATTTTTTTTTTTTAATAATTTCTAAATCTATTATGTGTGAACAGTGACTGTTAACCACATGCCTTCCCCGTGGCCCCCGTAGGAGTGCCCCCTCTTTAGTGCTTCTAATACTCAGGCATTTATTTACTTGGAACTGAAACAGCCGCTACCACTTTCTGAAATTGTTTCCAGAAAAGATGACAGGAACTTTTCTATAAATAGATTTTAAAAAATCTATTGCATTCTATTGCCACTTCCTATTCTAAAATTAACTTAACTTGAACATGAGTAAAGAGTGGGAGTTTTCTGCCTTTGAAATCTTTTTCCAGTCCTTTTCTGGTCAAGGGAGGTGGTGACTGAGCCTGAATGAGGCCAGGGCATGCTTTGAATTGAGAGGCCAAACGTGCAGCTTAAATAGAACCATGGAATGATGTAAACTCTAAAGTGTCTCTAGAAGTCATTGTGTCCAAATATGAACTCACACGCAAGCCAATTTGTAACATTGCTCAGTAAAGTTCACTGTTCAGCTTGAAGATCGTGATTCTTTGGTTTTATGGCCTCACTATTTCTGTGTTTCTCTTTACTTTTTGACCTGTGTTTTGTTGTGAGGAAAGTTGTTAGGGAAGAAGAATTATGCTTTAGTTAGAAAAACCTGCCCGCTTTTTGGAACCTAAGAATTTATTTGTCACCCAGCTATTCAGAATACTCAGCTGCAACCAAACAGAGCTGTGCCATTTCATCTGCCGTACTGACCAACGTACAGCCACCCCTTTGTTTGGTGTTTGTCTCCTCTTTTATCACCTGTGGAGTCCTAAGGTTGATGAGCAGAATTTAAATTGATGCACTGCAATCAGATAGCAGCATCCAAACTTCTCACTGAGATGTACCTGATGCATTTTTATCGCTCTCATTTAAGTTCGCTTGTTTCAGACAGTTGCTATAGCAGTCCACTTGTTTATTCTTCACTGGTCTGCAACCTTAGGCTACATTGAAATTTTATTATATGAAGTATGCTATTGAGAAACACTCAGTATGGTGAATTTCAGGATCTAAAGTTAGGTCATGTAATTTACATGAGTGTTGGACAAAGAGCGTAGTTACATATTATCTTCTTCACTAAGACTATCCTCTATTCAAACAATACATCATGACATTTGGGCAAAGGAATCCCGATAACCTGCACTTTTCACCAGAGGCTGATGGCTGGGTAAGAGGGGTCGCTCTGCCCATAAATTCCAAGGGCTGCAATGCAGCTGTGGGAGATGTGCACCAGCAATTTGAACAACTGAAAGAAATCCACTGTTGCTGGTTATTCATCCTCACTGTGTAATCTACTCTTCTCACTTCCTTAGTAATCATTGCATGGTCTCTCTTTTTTAATGGATAATTTAAAATTATATAAATGTTTGCTGTGCAGTGTGAGTGTATCGTACCCCTCAAACTAAGAAAATGTAACTAGAGAAGTACAGAATTTAGGTGTGGAGACAGAAGATGATGTGATCAGCATTTCTATTAAAGGCTCAAGGTGTGTTATTTACAACTACTTTGGATGTAATACTATAATTAACAGAAGGTAGCCAAAGGACACTCTCTTTGACAAACTAATTTAGGGTAATTGAGCAATGGACAACCTCAATTTTTAAAGTGTCAATTTATTAACACAGTTATGGTCAATAGGAGCTGTGTCTAGCACTTTCAGAAATCAGGTCAGTGAACTTTATTCAATGCAGTAACTTAGCCTAGTTAATGTCAAGACAACAATTTTGATTATCCATCTAGAGCAAGATGCTAGTTAGAATGTCTTTCAGGCTCCAGGTCATCTGGATGCGTGATCCAGCCTTATGTGTAAAAGTGGTGAACAGATGCAGAATTCATCAGTAGCAAAATTCACGGTTCTATTACACTACTAATTTTTGTTACCATGTTTGCAATAAACCATACAAACTCAAAATACTTATGGGGCAAAGGAATTGTTGCACCTGATCTGAATGCAGATTTTTTTTCATGTTTCAAGCTATAAATGGCAGAAATTAAGTTCTTGCCATGGGCAGGCAGAGAGAGATAAAATTAATTACACCGGTAACAGCAAAACAAAAAAAAAAAAGAAAGAAAAACTCTAAATGCCTATGGATAAAACTACAGTAGCAACATTCCTGGCTAAAAAGTTTTCAACTTACCATGCTTTTTAGCATTTTTCATATAGGTAGCATAAGACTTCTTATCTGGTTAATGTTATTGTATTTGAACAGCAATCATGACCCGAGAGCTGGAGAATGAATTATTCATAACTGAGGAGAAGATGCAGAGAAGAAAGTTCAGCCAAAGACGAGAGGAAATGTGACTTATTAGGACGGGGAGATATGGTTTCTGTTCCCAGCCTGCTCTGTAACCTTGGGCAAGTAACTTTATCTCCAACTTTCTCCATTATTTCTCCTATCACTTGTCTGTCCTGGCTACTTAACCTGTGAGCTCTCTGGGATAAGGATTGTGCCTTGCTACTGGTGTACAACACACCAGGGCCCTAATTTTAGTTGAGGCTTCTGCCTATGACTGCAAAACAGGTGAAAACTAGCACACTTTGTGTGCGTCTGTGGCAGGAAATTTGGAAGATGAGAGAAGTGAAATAGAACTGTTACAGCAGTGGCTTGTCCTTCATCCCAGGAGTACATAAGCATACCTGAGACTGACACAGGAAAATGAATGCCCATTGTACTTGCTTTAGACTGTGACATTAATGGACTTGCTGAAATTGTAATAATATATTTCTTCTAAAGAGTCATTCTGGCAATCTGACAGACCACCATTTAGCTCTAACAATCTGTGCGATCCTTATCCTGAGCAACAGACTTGTTGATTGCTTTGAGAAGACTGAAGTTGCAAATGTGTCAGACTAGAATAAATTAAGGAATTGAACTGCAAGAAGCAGAACAGAGCGATGGGAGTTGCTGTTTCTAAACTTCATTCTGACTATGGAGGTTTGCTCCAGGGGGAGAATACTAGGGGGAAGAAGGGTAACTTCTTTTATCTACAGATCTGATATTTAAATATGTAACACTCAAATTAGATACAGGAGTAAATTCTGGAGTCTGCAGAACGCTAGTCCACTTCTTTCCACATTCCACAGAGAAAGAAGTTTCTTTTAAAGCAGTTTCCTGCCATTTCTACAGAACTATTTTTATTGAGAGTGAAGAAAATTCATTGATGCAATTTCTTCATTTACACTTCTTACCAATTTCTACTGCAGAATGAACCCTTACCACTTACTCTTTTCTTACATTGCTTCTTGCCAGCTGTGCCAGAAGGTGGACTTATCTTAGCTGTCTGTCCATACATCTAATAATACTGTCAATGTTTTGAAGATGTAACTGGAGGAGCAAAAATAGCAGGTAGACAAGGGGTGATTTGTAGAATTTCTATTATGAGATGCAACTGAGTTTAAATTTCATTTGTTTAAGGGTGTTTATTCAAATTAATCTTCGTACTTCAAAAAAAATTATGAGGAGAGAAGAATTAGAACCTGTTAGAAATCTAATATATTTTCAAAACCCTTACTTGAGCTTCATTTATGGTCTTTTTACAGACGGAATATTGGCTGAAAGTGATTTGGAAAAGTTAACTTGGGTTAAATCTCTCGGACTTTGCAAAATTACAGGTCATAGCAAGAACTTTCAGTTACAATGTGAGGATGTGATAGGGATGTTTCCGTGTTGAGCCGCCAGTTACTACTGAGTGCTGTTTTCAAATCATTCTTCTCGTTCCTCTCTGATGGTATATACAGATCTCTTTTTAAAGCATATTAGTGTAAAAGGACTTGGTCTTTATTCTTTCAAAACTGTTTGCCACATTGGAGACTGGGGCAATTTGATTTCCACATGGATTTGGACATCACTATAATTGTTACTGTCTGCAAACAACAGTTGTTTAGGAGAGAGGTATATTTTCACTTAAAATGGAAGTGGGGGTACTGGCATTGCAGAGACTATTTGGAATGAAAAAAATTCCCATAGGGCTCAGGAATTCTGCAAAGTGTCAGCATTATTCCTTCAGGCTTATCAGCTTTCACTGTAATTGCTCATTTTAAATTTGGATCTAAACTGAACTAATACTGAATAAAAATACAAAGGCCCTTGTGATGCTTACTCCATTTTGGCTTGAGAAATTAATTTTCCAGGATCAATATTGTTAAACTACTTTTGGAAACCTTTTATAAAAAACAGTTAAACTGATGTCACACAGGTTGTCACTCATGTTGCCCAGGAGGAACTGTTTTCAGTTATTCTGACAAAGGACTTTGTGTTTCTGTCTGTTGAAAAGTAAAGATTAGAACTTTGCATCCAATTGGAACTAGGAATTTTAAACTCATTTGTTCAAGTATACATAAGGAAAAGGAAGTTATGGTGGCAAACTGACTCGATTCTGCTTAGCATATGCTAATATATTCTTCTCGGTGTAATCTTTTACCTTGCCTAAATAAACTTTAAAATGCATTTTTCTCTCAGGGTGCTCATACAAGTTTACGTTAGCCTGCAGTGTGCAGCAATTCCCAGACAAATGATACCAGGAGAAGTCACTGTGAATTGTGTTATTGTAAAAGCTAGAATCACTTATTTCCCTTTACAATTTGAAACATTGCACAAGACTCTCCCTGGTAGGAATAACATCTCCAGCTGGCCTGATTTGTATTACTAAAAGTAACACCACCAAAAAGTATTGCCTTTCATAATTTATAATCAAATATGTACCTTATTACTAGAGTAGGAGGAATGTATTTCACGGTAGTTCTCATGGCAATGTCCACTGGGAGGAAAAGAAGAAAAAAAGAAAACCCCCACCTAATCATGCAGTGTCCTGGATCATGAACATTTGGTAATGAAAATTAGAATTCAGTAAAAATCCACTTGAAATGTTTCACTTAAATGCAGTTATGGGGGCTGAGTGTATGATGCAGCTTCTCAAAATTAGTCTTTTGAAGTTCTACATGTTTTGACATTCTGAATTCACTCTGTGGCTTCTTTGTCTCTCTGAACAGCTTTAATTATCTCTTGCTTGAAGACATGAAAATATAGATCAGCCAAAAATTATAAGAATTAAGAAAAAGTTCTGCAAATCATGGTGTCTAGACTGGTGGGTTTGTGCTTGTGCAGAGGCAGTGATGCTTCACATCAGTGTGCAAAGGTTGTCTTAAGTAGAGCAGTCATTGCAGGACAGTGTTGCGTATATCTCTATAAATATGAAGGGCAAGGAGAAGCAAACACTGTAGAGGGAATACATGCTGCAGTGCTCCAGATTCTAGGCAGTAGGGTAGTACTTCTAACGAGTTATATGAAATCTTGGATGCTGTTATGGGTAAAAGTCCATCAGCATTTAAGTGTCAAAAGTCTCCTTGACTTGAATGAGATCAGAGTTAGCTCAGCTGGGTAAAAACTAATATAAAAAGATCAGAAAAGAATGGATGCTGTTACATGGTAGCACTCTGAGAGAATGGAGAGCAAGATCTACGTGCATTGTTTTTGTGACTTTTCTGGGGTTGTCAACAGGTAGGCCTGATGGATTTTATAATTACGGCTTAAACCCTTACCTGTAACTATTGTGTTATTGCATCCCTTTGTTCAGGGTTGCTGGTCCCGCTGCAGTGACGGGAGAACTGAGTTGCATTCCAACCTGAATTACCTTAGGATCCTATGAACTCTCTTAGCCACTTCAGCAGTAGCTCAGGCACACGCACATGTTTTATTCAACCAGCACTGCTATGGTTCCTGGCAGAGAGGTGGAGCAGACAGCGGTTGAAGCTTCCACAAAGGTGGGTTGTTTTTATGTTGTGCAAGAGTGAGAAGCCTTCAATTAATTTGATGCCTTAATTGGTCTGAATTAATCCATGGTGCAACTCCATTAACTTCAACTGACCCTAACTTCAACCGACCCTGCAACATCATTAAAATGATAGAAAGGTGTTGATATTTCCCTAATGCAGCCAAGTTGTTGTAAAAGGAGTCACCCTAATTTTTATACAATGGAGCTAAAATCTACATATACCTTACTTTCTGTTCTGTAAATATATTCGCTCAAATACAGCAATGACTATTTTAGCTTGCAGAGGTGGTTTCTATATGTATCAAACTCGTTGATTCCTTTGCAGAAGAGTATTGATTTGTCTGTTAAGGAAAAAGAAAAGGAAGAAAAATTGGAGGGACAGTATATGCTTTCAGGCATAGCTTATAAACCAGTAATGCTCTAATGACAAACTAAGAAGGGGGTGTATTCACCTGTTTGAAGTGGACAAAAATGTGAATGATGTTTTGCCCAAATTAGGATGGGTTTCCTGTTTACCTGCAACTGCAGTGGTTCTGCAAAGGGAACTGTTTATGTAGAATTTTGTAAGGGTTTTGGAACTACCACTCCTATCAAATTTTCTAAACCAAAAGGGAAGTGTAATGTGCTCACTACTGAGAACGCTTTTCCCTTTGTATGTTCTATGCTGAAAAATAAGATAACCTGGTTGGTTGTGGTATCTGAACTTCCTTACATTTATTGGTATTATTTTTCTCTTCAAGAACTACTCATTCAGCATGATTAGAGATAATGTTCAATGGTCTTAAGTTATGTTTTTGCTAGGTTTTTTTTTGTTTTGTTTTAAATTTACCTTTCTTTAAAAGGTGGTTTCCTTGATCTGTTCAGTTCTGCTGAACCTTGGAAACTGCTACTTCTATTTCTGGTATGAAGAAGGGCTTTTATGTCTGGAACATTGTCTGGCTTTTCCAGGAATACCAGCTGGTTTACTGAAAGATACTACTTCTACCTAAGACACTTTTCCTTCCTATGTTTTTTCCATGCCTATGTGCTTACTTTATTATAGCTGTTGTAAAATGTGCTGCAGCAAAATATTTTGGTGCTGTTACTTCTAGAATCAGTTTACAAACCGGCCACATAATTGATCATTGTTTTTTCAATGAATCTCTGTTCTGCCACGTGATAAACCTGAATCCTGTATCAGGATTCTGAATGATGAATCTATATTAGTTTTACTGAGTCTACTGAAAAAATATTTTTGAGACACCCGAAAAGTGTTTTGAGCTGTGTTCATTTATTGTGCATCCTTTTGCTTTGGTAGTAGTTTTCTGACAACATCCTTCAGGCCTGTCTTTCCTTGTGAGTGTCTGCCTGACAGTGTGACTGCTTACAGCCCGGGGACAAAGTAGATTCTTTGAAAGAAATGTAAGAAACTACTTTTGAAGTGGATATTTCGAGAATAACAGCACGGTGGGGTATTTTTTTTCTTGACCCTGCAGACCTTGGTGCTAGCTTAGCTGCGTAGGACTGGGTGCAGCAAAAGTAGGAGAAACAATAAATGGGATTTTGCCTGAGGCTAGCAGTCTTTTTAAAGAGGATCTGGAGGCACGCTCAGTCACTTTAGGTGGTGATATTAGTGAAATTAAGAGGTTAGTGGATCTCCACTGACTCCTATATGAAGATGTTTCTTTTGAGCTGTCACAGCCTCAGACAGGTTCCTGTCCAGAATCTGTGAGTTAGCTGTAAAACTGTGCTTGACTTCTCAAATTTCAGGATGGATATGATTTTTTTTCTATTCCCCCCCTTTTCCATTTTAAGTCAGAGATGTGGATGAGAGGAGTATCTCACCATAATCATAGCACTGAAGGAAAACTATCAGGAAAGAAGGCAATGTTCCCGCTCTGCGTTTAAGCTCTAGACTAGTCACCGTAAGTTAACAGTCCTTTATGTCCCTCTGTGCCAAAAGCAACTAAGTAAGCTCCTGGTTTAGGACCTCAGAAGTCAAGGATGTGCCACCACCGTTTGCCTGAAACACTGATTGATTTTTGCCTCTTTCCATCTTGAGGCAGTGGAACCAGCTGTGTTTGCAAAGCACCCAGTAGCCAAAGGGTGCATCTAAGGTAAGACTTATTATTGGCTATTTTTCTTCCTGGCATCTGAAAAGAGGATGTTATGTTGTGTCTGCTGCTTGTTGTGCCCCCATTCCTGGCTTTGCTGAAAATGTACTCAGGGTGCTGCTTCAGGATAGCTTGCCCCGTAGTTTGAGATTTTACCGTGTCCTATCAGTGAAAAAAAGCCTCAGAGAGGCTTTTATTCAGCCAAGTAGGCAATGTTTTCTTGCAGAACATTACTGAAAATGTTAAGGGCAGCATACCAGTCTGTAGAAAGAGCTTTAAACTCTGAGTAGGGTGTTGAGTAGGGAAAACAGGAGGTTGCTGGGAGGACTACCATTCATGAATTCCACTTGCAATTTAGAGAGAGGAAACATTGAGTAAAGACCTGTCTCCCTTTCTTCCCTTTCTTAACTGCTTCAGTCCAAATAATAATGAAAAAGCAACTATTCTCTTGCTCTTTTCTTCACTTTTACTGTTGTTATTTACAGAAAAAATATTACTGAGTTCAGTATGAAGTCTGCACATTTATTTCAATCAGATTTATCCAAGATACTTCTTTCCCCTCTGTCCCTCCACTTACCTGGCAATGTAGAAAATGCTGTGGTGGAAAATCAAGACTGCTGTTGCTCCTGCCAGTCTGTAAATGATGTGCAATAAATGGGCATAGATATTTAGATTTCTAATATATTTCTCTGAATACATTGCTAGTCCAAACTCTGCTTCTTTTTTTCTTCCTTCTTATTATAAGATATTTATATTATAGATATTTGTCCACAGATGCTGTATTCCAGCCATTCTGTGAATTAATTTGATTTTCTGCAAATATTTGTTTTAGTTATATTAACAGAATCAAAGCATCAATGACTGTCACAATAAGAAGTTGTGTTGTACATATAAAAATAGAGAGCAAACATTCCATAAAAAAGAGAAATGCTTTTGGTTTTGTTGCATCCTGAGATCATAGGGTAGCTCATGTTGGAAGGGACTTTCAGAGGACTCTAGTCCAACCTACTGCTAAAAGTAGAATGGAGACTGCAGAACCTCTCTGGGTGACCTGTTGCAGTGCCTGACTGTCCTTGGAAGGGGGGGAAAGTCTGAACCTCCCTTGTTCCAACTTTGTTGCACTGTGCAATGTGATAAATTACATCTATCTTAAACTTGTTTCTTGTTTTTTAAAGTAGTGGTGGGGATTTGTAATGGAAATATAATGCTATGTTTGTTCCTGCTGCAAGGGGCTGGAGGTATTCACAGTATGAGGTGAGTCTGCTTGCAATTTACAGTCAGTTCTTAATGTGACACAGTGGAAGACGGTTGAAACAGTTCTAGTGTTATGGTTACTAGTTGTTGTCCTCCTTTGTTTCTAGAGAGATCGCATACATTTATGAATGTGCCTGACAAATGATAGCAGTACACTGATCCAATTCAAAGATACAGAAGTATTTTACTATGATCAGTTTGTTCTGTGGCTAACAGCATGAGGATGCAGGGATAAAGAGGAAATCTAAATTGGCTTTTCCATCAGTAAAGAGATAGAAGGAACTCTAACTTAGAGGTTGGAGATCTGTAAAGAGTCTAAAGACAGACAAAACGTTTAAAAGAAGTGTAATGCACAAGATAAAACTGTGACTCTTTCCTTAGACTATCTCAGAGACTGGCTGACTGACCAATTTTGATTGACATGCATTCTAGGAATAACTGCATCTTTTGAAAAAGGAACAGGCACTGGTGGAGTTCCCATGACCACACTGAACATTTTATTCTCTGAGGTTGGAGTGGAGACAGCACTAACATAAAACTCAGTTTTGTTTGCAGATACTTAGTTGTTGTCATGGAACAAATTTAATTCACAGATCAGTTTCCATTTATGGGCTCTGATGAGTCTTCTAATGAGAAGAACAAATAAGCTGGAGGTAGTACTGTGAAGCTGAGTTAATTATCTCTGTCTATCTCTTCTCAGTATTTCTGCATGGGGCCTACCAATGTTTGAATCATGGGGCTCATAAATGAAGCTCAAAGCATAAAAAGCTTCAGACCAGGTTCAAACTTCTCATTCTGTTACCACTGAGCTGAATTCTTGTTGAAAGTGTTTGGTGCTTTTCTGACTAAAGTGAATCATAACTGATGTAATGATATGAAATATGAGCTAATCACTTCTGCAGTATGTAAAACTAGCAAGAACATGTTTCACTTTCTGCTAGGTGGTTATATTAAGATGACATGTGCTGTCGTTGTGGATCGAGGCGCAGCGGGGGGAGTGAGAAGTGCGGTCCCGGAGTAATGATGAGTCTCAATATGAGTATGATCATTCTCCCGGAGTAATGATGAGTCTCAATATGAGTACGATCATTCTCCTTTATTAATAGTCAGAGTGCTGCTTATATAGTCTGTGCGAGAGCTCACACGCAACAAGTTATACAATCATTGAATAGTAACAGTGGTTTACACCCCCTATCTAGTGGTCAGCAGCATTCTGCTCGAAATGTCCTGGTTTCTCTCATTCCCAGCCAACCCCCACACATCCTGGCTCCTCTTTCTCACAGCCGGCCTCCTCACACCTGCTGCTCAAGGACACACCGCTTCTGTCTTCTGTCATGTAGGTTGGAGTGTACGTGCAGGCCTGTAACAATACTTCATGCCCAGTGTCTGCCAGAATACCAGGATACTCTCAACAACATGTTGATCCTAGAAATCATTTGCTGTGAAAATTTGCACAAAGCAATGACGACTATGGTTGAGAATGTGACTCATTAAATGGAATAGAAATTTATTTCTCCAAAAATGGAAGAGAGACCACAGGCAACTGGCAAGCTAGGATGGAGGAGGTGCTGAAGAAACATGCACCGTACAGCCTGGATGATGGGGTTCTATTACTGGGGATTCTTAATCTGAGAAATACAAGCAGCTTGACGGTGATCTAGTATTGGTATGTGCTGCTGGGTCATTCAGTGAGTCCCTGTGCATTTCTGCAATAGAATAATCTCTGTTCGCCTGAAATGCAAGAAGAAGAATAGAAATAGTGTTGCTAGAGTAGAATAACAGATACTATAATCCTAGCATTGTTTTAGTGGAGCAGTGTAGGATCATCTCCCTGTTGCTCATTGCTTTTGTTTTGTTTTTCCTCTTTGAATGTCTGATACCCTAAGAAACCATAAACACTTTTCTATTTAACTTGAGAGTCAAAATTCTCCTTAGTTATCTACATCAGCTGTGCTGTTCTCTTGTTCCTTCTGTGCACTAAGGATCAGAGCACAGAAACTGCTTTTCATTACGGCTCTCAAAAACAGTGCAATCTTGTCACTACTTTAATTAGAATTAGCTTCTGAAAAAGCCATCTACTGTGGGTATGAAATCAGTGCAACGTGTGAATTTCTCCATGGCTAATTGTTCCATGACTAATTTACAATGACCTTTTTTAGTTTGTACTAATAATTGCATCAGATAGTGAGAACAATGTACTAGATGGGCATTGAAGTCAGCCATGTTACAATTTCTTAATAATGTAAATTCAACAGAGTAAATAATGAAAAAGAAGAATCCATTTTGAATGCTCCATGGTATCACATGCATCAGTATTTATGCCTTAACTGGCCATACAAGAACTAGAGACTTGCCAACAGGATGAGTAAAATGTGAAGCAAAATGTAATTTATATAGGGTTATACTTATGCTCATATAATTACAAAAATTAATCCAATGGCTTTGGGAGATAGTTGTAGATGGAGGCTGCCATGACATGAATGAGGGGACGCTGTCTATCTGCATCGTATGATTGGGCATGTTGGACTCCTGCAGGCTGATGTGATAAGGGAGGATCCACAGTTACTGAGGAGAGGTGCATATTTCTCAGCTACAAGCAGTGCTTTAGCTTCTTGTCTGCTGCAGGACCTGAAGTGCAAGACTAACATCTGCATCCCATATATTCTGTTATGAAATTGGAGCAGAGCTGCCTTTGGGAATGTGTGAGTTAGTGCTGAGGCACAGTGGGAGATGCAGGCTAATGATTCTAATCCCCTGTGCTTCCTGCTTTTAATCTGCATCTGATTTTTCTTGGTCACACTAGTGATGCTAGAGGGATAGTTAAACGCTTCTGCTTTACGAATGAGATGCATCTTCCCTGATGCTTTAAAGCCATCAAGAATCATAGTGCAACACACAAAACCAAACAAAACACTAAAATATACTGAGCCCGCTCTGAATCTAGAGCAGCTGTGGTACAGCCATCCCTGGGCGAAACAAACAATGTGGTTCCACAGGAAAGACTAGGATGGGAGATGGACATGCAGCAAAGGAATAATACTGCAAAGAATTGAATACAGATGAGCGAATATCCTGAATATCACATGACTATGTCACATCAAGCTTTTAATCAGACAGAACTAAATCGGGATGCTCAAATCATTTACAGAGCACTTTGTGTTCTGAGGAGGTAGCCTGGCTTTTGACTGCACAGAGTGGTGTCAGTTACACTTACCCAGAATGTTGTTTACTTGAATATTTACCGGGTTGTAAAAGACTTATGAAAGAAAACTGCACAGCAGTAAAATTCAAGTTGTGTTTTTCTTTTTTCACTTGGGAAAGCAACAGAGCAGAGTCTGAAATTCCATCCTCTTCAATTTTCCCTCTCTTCCTTGTTCCTGAAGTTAAATAATCTCTTCAGAATAGATCTTAAAGAAAGTGTTAGAGTGGCAAGTTGATAATCGACCTTACAATATCTTTCCTTTTGGTTCAGTTTGCAGTATTCTAATGCTTTAATATATCAGTTCTTTTTTCAAGTGGCTGTAGCATGTATACATAAGTAGGTTTGGGAGCGTACCGTGCACTCCTGTCATGCGTGTGTTGAGCTGTAACAATCACACCATTGCCAAATAGTAGGAATCAAGGCAGTCCTTTGTAATTGATAGATCAGGTCATAGAAAGACACAAGGAATATAAACATGCTGGTTGTGTATTTGCTGGACATGGTCCTTATCCGTTTCTGCCAACATGACAGTGTTGGAGATGTTGTTTTATAAATTCTGATGTCAGCAGTGGTGAATCAAGCATAGAATGTATATTCATTTAAAGAGAACAAAAGTGAGGTTTTTTCCTGCTAAATCCCTGGAATGCATTACATCAGTGTATTATCTGCCTCATCAGAGAGCCTGTAAATTGTGACATACATCATCAAAATACTCTTCCTCTAATGATTCATAATGGAGCATGGTGTGTTAGAGGTAATCCATTTTAAAATTGCCGTGAGCCACCAGAATAGTTTTACTATTTTTTTTCCCTATATAAAGAAGGGCAAACCTGCATACATTTTCTAGTGTACAGAACTTATGCCAAAGTTCACAACGTTAACGTGTATTTTTATGTTGCAAAATGTGTTCGTGTGTTGTACAAGTGGTGAGTGGTGTAAAGCTGCCTTTGCTGCAGTGCTATTAAAACCATTTCATTCATCGTATTTGTTTAGGTAGATACTACATGGGAACTAAACCAAGCGTTATGCCTAGGCTTATTCACTTTTATATGACAGAGGAAAATAAACATATTTTGATTAACACCATTACTAATTTGTCCAGTCATGCCATCACAGAATATTTGAGAGAGGTTTCTCTCTCCCCCTATTTTGTCTTGTGTTACACTGTGGTGACATTGTTTGCTGAAAATCTCTGTCCTGTGACCAGTTCATTGTCTTGCAAGGAGAAAGCTGGATGCATTCTGCTGACTCATGGAGACAGACGTTTCTGTGTGCATCTGGGCAAACAGGCTAGTGAGGAAGCTTAAAGCAGCGTTGCATCTTTTGTAGCTGTTAACAATTGCGTTCTGGAAGAATAGAGTAAGAATGCTTGCTCTTAAATTTGGACAGCTTGTTCTGAACTGTTGCAGGAAAGGTAGATCTTTCCCCACAAACAAAGCAAGTTCTTTTGCATACAGTAGCTTTTATGCGATTGCTCGAAAGCCTATCTGAGCATTAGGACTATGTAGATTTGAGGACTAAATCTTTGGAGATCATAAAGGAAAGGTAGGGTTGGGAATTTGGGGTCACCTGATAAAAGGTGAAGGAAGTTCACCTTGAAGGAATCCAAGGTTTAAGCAAAAATCATGCAAAAAAATTCATGCAAATGCCCTGTTGTCCATCTAATTTGAATTAATACATTGTAGCATTAAAACGTTAATTCAGTTCACTGTGAATTTATCTAATATTCTGGGCTGGATTTTAGTATGTAGAACTACTTGAGATTGTGAAGGAGAAGCTTTCCTTGGTTTCTCATATTCATTAAACTTGCTAAGAATTTTCCAGTTTTGTCACTGCATTTGCTTCATTCAATATAATGTTTATGTGCATATAAGTTCTTAATACATACTTTAGATCATGGAAAACAAACCCAGTCTTTCCAGTTCTGCACATACCTCATTGCTCTGTAAGAACCAACTTCATGAAGCTGTTTGGCAAAATGTCGTGAGATGAAAGCGCTCGCTCCATACTATGTGAAGCTGATAGCCATCTAGAAAGTTGTCCTAGAAAATGCATGTCCCTTCAGTTTCCTGTGGTGTAGATGAGGATCTTGCTCATCCCTTACTCATTCCTTCATCAGGAAGTTTGGTGAAAGAGCACTTTAAAGCACATACTGTACAAAGCTGACCAAAAACACTATGGAATGTTCTTCAAGCTTTTACTGTA
Source organism: Steatornis caripensis (assembly GCA_013398225.1). Taxonomy (NCBI): domain Eukaryota; kingdom Metazoa; phylum Chordata; class Aves; order Caprimulgiformes; family Steatornithidae; genus Steatornis; species Steatornis caripensis. Next base: position 445,801 of record VZSC01015398.1, read on the forward strand.
AATTATCTCCTTTGTAAATTGTGGCTAGTGACAACACTATTCTGCATCTTTAGAGCTGTTCAGTATCATGATTTGCAGGTAACGTTATTTATCTCATATTTACTGATTAGGAATAGATCTAATTAGGAACAGATCCTTAGGTTCTCTTGTGCTGTCAAGTGACGTGAAGTTAACACAGTAGTTTGGGGATTTGCTATTGAAGTACAAGTACTTCTCAATCACCTGAATTAGCTGTTCTTAATTTCAGAAAAGGTATTCTTGGACTAGCAATGCTGTTTTCCAAATCTGTTGTGTCATGTGATGGATGCATTTTTTTAACTTTTATTTAAGCTATTATCGAATGTTACAGAATTGTGTGGAAAATCAGTGTGAAACAAATTAGCAACATTATATTTTAAAGTTATTACAGTAATTCCAGTTTTTATGCTCTTTAGCATTAGATGGCACTGTTTTCCAAGCTTACCTTTCACAAGTGAGTCTGAGCATTTGAAAGCTAAAATTGAAATGCTATCTAGTAATGGATGTTTTAGTATATTTACCACAAGATAATTTAATTAAAATGTGGCAGAGTGAATTGAAAATGTATTGACCGCTATCAGTTGGAAGTATAGCAACTTTCTAAGTTAATGCTGTTACAGTTTTGGACTGAAAAGCATCCACTCAGTAGACTAGACTTCTTACCACTCTAATACAGCCTGTGAATGGGACCTTTGGATTTACCTTTCTGTACTTACAGCTGGTAGAGATGTGACTGACTGGTTCACCTGTTTGTTTTATTGGAAGGGGGGGGGGGGAGTGTGTGTTTTGTTTTGTGGTTTGTTTTTTCCCCTGGTTTCCTGTCCTGCAGTCCTTGGGGTTCCCATAGCGGCTTTGTTTCTTTCAAGTGAAGCTCTCCTGTAATGTCTTAAAATAATTTGCCTGAGAACCGCTGGATTCAGTGAAATGAAGAGCATTCAGTATGCTCTTACCAGTCAGCACAACAGGAGAACAAAGATTTCCTGTAGCTCTTGCTGAGAAAGCTGTGTGCTTTTGAAGGTGCACACCCAACAAATACACCTGCTTGCCCTTTGAGGGTGTCCTCACTACTTTCTCTCTTCTTTCCTGACTGGGCAAAGCAAGGATGTTCATCAGCCACAGCAGGAGGTGGTAGGTGTGTGTTACTGCCAGGCCAGAATTGGGCTATGGGAATGGGAGGATTGTTAGGGTAAATCTGTCATGGTCAATACAGGCTGTGCCCAAAGCTCTTGATGGTTCAAGGAGTGGAGTTGACGGAATGTTTCTGAGCTTCCCAACACTCAAATCTGCTGTGAAGGCTATCTAGAGCCAAATTTCAAGTGTTGTCTGTTGCTTAGAAAGGCACAACCAAACGTAAACGAACATAAATGTGAATAGTGGTTTAGCAGTACAGCGCTGTCTCCTGCAGAAGGGAGCTTTAGCATTAGGAGTAAACATTCTGGTGTTCTAAAGCAGGATTTGCTGCCTCCAGAGCAATCCTCTTCTGAGCTCCCCAGGGTTAGCTGCTGCTTGGTAGGATTTGGATGCATCCTTGCCTATCAGCCACACTATTGATATCTTAGAAAACAGAATTTTATTTGTGGATATTTGAAAATAGCATTAGGGATAATAATGTCAGTGTGTGGCTTAAGTATTTAATAAGAAAAATGTGACTGTTAATGCAAATACAAGTATTGTTTTAAGAACATGTTAAGTCAGTATCATGAGTTAGCAAATCAACTATTTCTTTCATTTTGTTATCAAAAAGTTTAAAGCAGAACAGGAAGAATAACTTTTTCACTCAAACCCCTAGTTTTACCTTTGTGATTATTAATTTATATAATTTTTCCCCTCTTGAGATATCTTTTAAGACCTTGGTAGTTAGAGAGAAGGCCAGTCAGTCTCAACTCCATCCCTGGAAAGGTGATGGAACAGCTCATTCTGGAAGTCATTTCTAAGCACATGTAGGAGGAGAAGACTATCCGGAGTAGTCAACATGGATTCACCAAGGGAAAATGCTGCTTGACCAATCTGATAGCCTTCTATGATGGCATGACTGGCTGGGTGGACGAGGGGAGAGCCGTGGATGTTGTCTACCTTGACTTCAGCAAGGCTTTTGACACTGTCTCCCACAACATCCTCATAGGAAAGCTCAGGAAGAGTGG
>VZSC01015398.1:448364-462804 GCA_013398225.1 Steatornis caripensis
TATGAGGAAAGGCTGAGAGAGCTGGGTCTGTTCAGCCTGGAGAAGAGGAGACTGACAGGGGATCTGATCAATGCTGATAAATATCTAAACAGCGGGTGTCAAGAGGATGGGGTCAGGCTCTTTTGGGTAGTGCCCAGCAACAGGACAAGCGGCAACGGGCACACACTGGAACACAGGAAGTTCTGCCTGAACGTGAGGAGGAACTTCTTTCCTGTGCGGGTGACAGAGCCCTGGCACAGGCTGCCCAGGGAGGTTGTGGAGTCTCCTTCTCTGGAGATATTCAAAACCCACCTGGACACGTTCCTGTGCAACCTGCTCTAGTCTAACCCGTTTTAGCAGGGGGGTTGGACTAGATGATTTCTAGAGGTCCCTTCCAACCCCTACCATTCTATGATTTTATGATCTTGCTGCAGGCAAATCACTCCTTTACTTTTCAAGTGTCAACAATACTTAAATTAATTAATGGAACTACACAGGAGTGTGAATGGTCTCTTTTACTGTGAACAGCATTGCAAGGGTGCCATGCGTAGGAACTGGCTGGAGATTTAAGGGATTTCCTTCTTCTATATCCCTCTGCTTTCCCACTGTGACTGTCTTCTCACGTACCTTTGCAGTTAAGTAATAGCTTTGGTACAAATTTAGTCAGTATCTTCAGTTCTGATATTGTTTGGGGATAATGACAAAGTTAACCAGCCACCTTTCACAAGATGTGGTGTTTATTTAGGGCAACAAGCAATATAGAGAAAATCAATGTTGAATCAATAAGCAGTTCACACCTGCTGGCCATTATCCACTACCTATGCAGTCCTGTAACACACGTGTGTAGGTATTACACCACAGACAAATAAAAGGTCATTGCCCAGCTGTTCCAAGTTGAAAAAGAATCATTTGTGACTAACTGAACGAATACACCCAGCGCAGGGCAGAGTATAAGAGAGACGGTCCATTAATCTTGGGCTAGACTCTTACCGTTGCTTGTTCATGCATGGCTTTTGCCTGTCCTGGAGCATTGACAAAGTTTACTTGTATCTGCTTGCAAAGCACAAAACAAAGGCATCCCTCGATACTCAGGTTTATCAGTTTGTCCTTTTTTTGAATAAGTAAGCATCTGCAACAGGGGTGTCCATTAATTCAGATTGTCTTTCGTGTTTAATTGACTTTCTTTGGTTCAGGAGGTCTGTTTCCCCTTGCAGGGGTAAGAATTCAACAGTCCTGTCACTTGCTTCTGTAATTTATATTAATTAGCGTCTCCGTTTCCGCTCAGACTCTAGTTTTCACAGAGAATTAACTTTGAGCCACAAGTACAGATGACTGTAATCCCTGCTATGCTCAATATTAAAAAAATTGAACAGTGTCTAGGGTATTGGAGACCTCTTAGCGTATTTGTCATGCAAATGCCCTGAAGACTCTGACTTCTATAATACAATAGTTACTTTAGGGTAATAATGCAATGTTAAACTTTTCTGTTTTAATACATGCATGTTTATTCACTGGAGTACATTTCAGTTACTGAATCATTTATGTGGTATGCTCTCCTTTTTGCAACCTATTCTGTGTATGCATATGGTTTTTATTGTATGCCCTGCTCAGTAGAAGATCTCAAAATACGCTGAAGTATTGGGAACTATTTTATAATTCAAGAAAATTGTCTACTCTCCTAGTTTACTTCATGAATATTAGTTTTACTAGTTGGCAGTTAGGTACTACATAAGGTGGGAGGAAATGAGGTTGTTCAGTGTAAGCTGCTGTCTGGTGAATATTTGAATATTTCAATAGACAATGCCAATACAAGAAAATGACTGAAGACATGGCAAACCAAAAAGCTTTGGAGAGTTTCTCCTAGATGTGGAAGTTGCAGCAGGCTACAGGTGTTTTCTGACATGTTTGTGCTATCCTGAGGACATAAGACACATGCAGTCAATCCTTCACCTAAAAGAAAACAGTCTATAGTTATGTGAGAAGGCTTTGCTTCCACTACAAAATTAATTTAAAGTTGGTTTTGTAAAGGTTTTCCTGTCACAGCATGTCAATGCACAGGACTATGAGGAAAATATTTAACTGAATTTGCTGAGTAACCGCAAATAGAATCTGCTGGCTCCGAGTTTTGGAAAATTGCATGCTTGTGCTAGCAAGACAATAAGACTAGAGTCCTAAGGTAGTTGCTTCACAGAGATCAGAAAAGAAGCTAATTTGAATTTATCACTCCACCTACACGTGTAATATTTCCTCCCACCCAATCTTAGTTGGTGGGTAAGAGAACAGTCGCTGTGCAAGTCATGCATGAGGATACTGACAGCCATGTGTAGAAGCTCCATATCTGCGCATCTTCAAACCTAAGATGGATAACTGTGCAATTTCTGATTGTGTCTGCTGTAGCTTTGAAGAAAAATCTGTGGAATTAACTTTAGCTGGAGTAGCCGAATGGTCATCAGTGGGGATTGCCTTACAAAGAAATACACTGACACTGTCCTAAGTCAGAAGAGTTCACTGGTTATCTCAGTAGTCAAACACCTTCATCTATTCAATTGTGATTACAATTTAACCTTTAAAATAGCATTCTCTTTACTTTCCTAGACTGTTGGGTTTTTTTTAAATTTAACTGACTGCCAATTATCTTTTAATCTGTTATGTGACACATATTCTGTAGATGATTATTTGCAGCAACTGAACGTGGGTGAAAAAAGCATTTGATACACTCCTCTCTAAAGCCTTCACTATCAAAATAGATAGAGAATCTCAATTTACAGACAACTTGGAAGGCAGTTCATTGAGCATCATAAAAACATACTGATATACAGGAAAACAAAAGCATGTTGAGGTGCTTCTGTTTTTCTTTTATACAGATCAGTAGCTTTTACTGAACATGTCTAAAACTGAGTGATAAAAGTGCAGATCAAAACTGGGAACTGTATCTTGGGAAAAAACTACAAATTTCTATGGGATTTCTCTTAAGGCTAAATGACTAATCAGGAAACCTGGGTATAGATCTGAACTTTCCTAAAATCTGGGTGGATCTTATCATCTAGTGACTTGTTTCTGTCTCACTTAGCACCTTGAATCTCAGCTTCCCCCCACACGCCCCTTACAGAATCAATTAAATTATCATCAAAATACAGATCCTTGCCTAGCTTTGAAATGGAAAATTTATACTAAAAATATTGAAATTTCATTTCATTGTGAAGCTGATTCTATTGTCTTGGTATGTACGGATGAATTAGAAATGTAGCATTACCTTTATTAATCTTCCTTGGAAATAAGAACAAATGTGCAAGACATGGAGAGCTGGAAACAGTAGAGGTTGGAAAAGTTCTGTGGGAGTATAGTTACTGACTTGGAAGAAAACCATGCACACAGAGTAATTATTATTATATATTATATATATTACATAAAAGTATTAATGCTGTGTTACTTGATGTGTAGTCTTAAATTGTAAGATGATCTGTGTTTGTGAGTGTATTATAGTGACTTATTTTATCAACATTTAGGAATTTGCAAATTGCTTTACAAATCAGTAGAACTAGGATCTAATTTTGGACTAAGTAACGGTGTTGGTAACTCTGTGGACCAGATCCTCCCCTCAGATACATATGCTCACAAGTCAAATAAAAGCTAATGTGTAAGGGTAAAATTCATCTTTTTGTAAACACTGTTTTTTCTATTTTTGTCACTTCCATTTTTCTTCACAGATTTAGGCATATTTCTGTTGCAAATATGTTGAGATGAAACTTTCTGCTTGAAGCTACTGAATGTCCTTAACTTGCAGCAAGGAACTTGTAAGATGGGAAGTATGTTCAGGGTCATGGTACATAACATAATCCTGTTGTGGTGTATAGACAACATTAGCTAGCTGAATCCTTAGTGCTGTATCTGCAGATAATCGAAGCTGTAATGAACAGTGTTATGTTGCTTATACAGAGGGTAATATCACCTAGGAAACGACTGGTGTGCAGAACAAAAAAAACCCACTCTGAATTACAAAGCTAGTAGAAATGAGTATCCGATCAAACATTTTGTGTTTTAAGTGTAAGTAATAGCTCCAATATTTAAGTAGATTCTCTGTCTTCACCTGTTCAACTCCATTTTGAGCAGAAGACTTCACCATTAAATTGGTCTAATTATGTCTAATAGTTTTCATTGTATGCTGCTCAGTTCAGTCTTCTGAAATACAATGATCTTGCTTCTTTTTGCTTCCCTACTATGCCTTATGTTTTTCATCCAAATGAGATTCAAAAAAAGGAAAAGCGGTAAGATTGGTTTTGGATAGTTTATATGCTGCTGTTTACCTTGACGAAAAAGGAGAAATTTGTATTCTTACTGCATTTATTCATACAGTATGCAGTTATTGCTTGCTTACAAATGAACTGGAGTCCAAATTCCAGAGGCTTAACAGTTGTTTTTGCAGTTAATGGACTCTAACTTGTGTTGTACTGTAAATTTATTGAACTAAGCAAGGTTAATTCTGCATGACCTGACTAGGGTTAGAAATTGTATTTCATTAACCATGTGCTAGTAGGACTTCTGTGGGTAATTCTGAGATGTTGTATCTCATGAGTCTTTGCCCGGCCAGCTTTCAGGAGGTGATAGTGTGTGTTAACACCATCTATATCCATTTTGGATAAATGCATTGGAGGAATTTTTTGCTAACATAGTTTTTCTTAAAATTCATTGCTGAGCTGTGGTGTTCATTACTACAGAATGCTGTGATGATAAGATCCTACATGGTTGCAAAAAATAGTTGGGCAAATACACGTCAAGAAAATTCACCAAGGGCTTTTGAATACGAGCACACCCCTTCTGGCTTAGGATGTTGCTGAATTGCAAATGGCAGTTGCAGAGTTGCATCTGTTCTTGCACTCTTTCCCAAAACTCTACTAGAGACCAAGTACTGTGCTACGTGAACCTTTATCCTGATCAGATACAATTTTTTTACAGAATAGATAGATAACTTCCTGGAAGATACTTGTACTACATTCTTCCTGCACATAGCTCCCAAAATTCTTCAAGGGTAATGTAGAATCACTGTGACTAGACGAGAACTATTTTTGCTAAAACAAAGGCCAACAATTACTGGAGGAGAAAAAATTTCTTTGTTTTTGTCTAACCGCAACTTTAGTCTACCAAAACTAACTCCTTCCCATGAATTGTACAACTTCTGGAGAATTTGATGAAAGCACAATATACTTATTTGCCTTGGTTTGCTGTGTGTATTCTGGTGCTGAAAACAACTAAAGAGAGAAACTAAAAAACGCAATTTGATTAGAGTCAGCCGTTCCCAAAGAAGCCACTGAACTTTAGTGATCAATGCTAACCTTACACTGAAGCTAATAGAGGAGGGCATGTGAATGTGGGGTAACATTAGTACAATTTGAAAAGCAGAACTGGATGGAAAAGTGTGTGCAGGTGTTCTTGATTTCAGAAGGAATTGATTGAACACAGTTCTCTAACTATAGTATTGAGCAGAATCTACACAAAGCTATTTCTAGCCATACATATTCTTAAAATGTTTGGTTTAGGTTAGCAATGTAATGCTAGTAGGGTGCAAGATGTGAAAATGAATCCTTAAAATCAGTATTGTAGCAGAGGAAAGAGTAAAAAGGAACATCGGAAATAAACTAAGAGATTAGTAACATGACGGTCCAACACTGGCTAGCGAGTCCTCTGTTGTGCCAGATAAAACATAGGTATATGTAAAGATCTGGAGATACTGCGTCAGTATTTCTGTAAAAAAATTTTTTTTACTTCTGTTAAAATTATGTTTTTTCTGGTAACGGCTAAGTTGATCTGTATTCTCGTTAGATAGTCAATCAGCAATCTCAGTGGGTCACTCCTAACAGGTGAAAAAGATGGTTTATAGAGTAATGGAGATAAAAATTAACATTTATTCAAGATTTTAAAACTGTTCCAAAAACCAATGAAACAATGAAAATGTACCATAAGTCAATTAGAAATCCTATTAATATAATTAAAATTTGAATTACTATCTAGCATATTAAAAACATGAGCCTGCTTTAGTTTTGAAAAAAATACAAGTTGAATCAATGTGTTTTGTTCTCATCAATGTTGTGGTTTATTTTAATAACAATGCTGTCATTGACTTAAAGAATTGATGTGACCAAAGCTTTATGCTGATAGTTGTCAGTTCATTTCAAAGTAATGTGTAATCTTAACAGTAAGATCACAACACCTCAGTGGAAAAATGCTTTTTTTTGTGTTTCTTTTTTTTTAATTTGAAAATAAGATTTGAGGATTTCTCATCCACATCTAGCTGTACCAAAATTTTCTTTTGGTGAAACAATGAATCTTCCTATCCTCCTTGTTTGTGTTTTTCTCTCAAGGCTGTTGCTTGGTTTCTTACAGATAAGAACTGTCATTGGTGGATGTAGAAAATATGCATAATTGGTATGTATGCAGAAATGAAAATGTTGGTGCATTCAGGAAACAGTTTTCAGATATGCTGATCAAGATTTGTTCTTCCCCTTTCTTATGCATGATCTTGAGAGCCAGCTTTAAATAATTGTCATGTTGCAGGTGACCAAAACCCAGAATTTGCATTAATGGCCAATATTGTAGCCAAAAAAGGGTTACAAATTAACAAAAAATAAATTAAAATAAATAAAAAACCAATGGGGTTAAACAAATTTAAATATTACTTTCAGTTCGGTTGCAAACAGTGAAGAAAATCTAATCATTATATGCAACAATTTAATAGATCTTATTCAGAACCTGTATCAAGGCTATTTTAAACCAGAACTGTTAATGCATCTTATTTTTGCCTATTTCTCGTTCTTCATTCTGTACCTTCTCAGGCATGGAGTTGAAGGCCAGCTGAGAGGCTGGTGGGGTTTTTTTTGCAAATATTACTATTGCATCAATATCAAAAAGTTCCTTCCACTTCTTTCATTTTAAATTAGCTTTTTCCACAGTCCAGCACAGACCTCCTGGTAGAAAAGCAGGCAAGTGCAATAGTCCTGATAAGAAATGTTTCCAGCCCGTGTTGTGCTACTACAGCGATGTGTACTGCAAGAATATCTGATCGCATGGTGTAAAACGTTTGGGCCATACTAGCTACACTGAGGTGTGGTGGACAAAGGAGTTTCAGCCCTGCACCAGGGCTCAATAACTGCTCTTGATGAGATGTGGAGAGAAGTAACAAAATATGCTACAGGTAAATGGCGTGCATCAGCTCTTGCTATGTTGCTTTTTCTACAGACTTGCTGTGCACATATTGAAGTGCTGCTCTTGAGTGAAACAAGGATGAAACAAACGCTAAAGTGTGGTGAAATGCTGTTTTACAACTTCACTGGCAGCTGGATGCCCACCCTCAAAAGGGGGGGTGGGGTGGGTGGAGAGGAAACATGGCAACCAGTTACAAAAAGCAGCAATAATAAAGAAGCCATTAGTTCAGCACTTAGCATTCAGATGTTAAGTGATTTTTATTGAATAGCCAAAAAATTGGCAAGTGCAGTTTCCATAAGAATTCCAGGTGAATTCACACGGTACTCAGGTATACTTACTGTTTTCTCTAGGAAAGGCATATGAATAAATAGATATAGGCTGGTGGAGTGGAGAAATGGTAGAAGAGAATTAGCTGCGTCTACTATATGATAGTACATTCCAAACAAGAACCACGAATGTGCTTTCCAAAAGTTGTAGAAGAACAAAAACATAAAAATACAAGTATTGGAAAAAGTGAAATATGTAGCAAAAAAGAATCACCCACAGGATCCTGTAATGAAGAATCTTGTGTGAAAATGTAGAAGTACATTGAAATCCACACAGATAATGAGAATATCTAATTTCAGTGGTTCATGGTTCAACATGTGGAAGTGATATACAAGTCTGTCTTAGAGAAGGAAGACTATTGAATTGAAATCAAAACAGCTCAGTGTTTCGTTTTTTGATTGAATGGTTTGCCTGCACTGTAAGGAAGTCTGTTGAAGCACCGTGACATATGCTAGCGTTGCATGCTGAAGAAAACCTGCTCTGTTGCTGTGCATAGAGATGCTAATCTTCAAGATTCTCCCTCTTAAAAGATTACAGTATACTTATACTTGAATTTCCATTATAAACTAATATGCATATTTCCAAATCTTCTTTGGAAACATCTAGTAGTGGTGGTAGGATCTCGTACCCCTTGTTTCTGAGTGCATGCCTTTGGTAGTACTGGCCACATGATCTAATGAACTGGCGTTGCAGGAATCTGGTGTAGTTTAATTGTCAAAAAGCTCTAAAAATAGATTATTGAAATGTTAAATCATATAGTTCAGGATAAACATTTGTATTTGCCACTCAGGAGTTTTGGTGCTGTTCTACCTTAACGAGGAATCAAATTCAGAGCTTAACAGCTTGATTCATATCTGTTGTTCTTTGCTCCTCCTGTACGTGAGCTCAGTCTCTTGAATATCTAGTGGTTATATTACCAAATGATTTTAGCTGCAAAACATTCCAGCACACTGCATTGATGTTTGTGTCCAATACCTTAACCTGCTTCTTTTCACAAGCTCCAAAGACAGCCAGATGGTTCCATAATGGATGTCAATGCTCAAGCATAAAACTCACTTCAGTAGCGCGCTGCAGTTTCACGCTGGTGGATCCCAGTGCGGAGTTTTCAGAATAGTGATTACTTCAAAGGAAGCTAGTTTGACAGAACATGTTTCTTGAAGGTGGTTATAGCTTTGTTGATGGATACACATAAAATTATAAGCTGTTCTCTCCTTTTTGCATGATAAAACAGATGAGTTAACCTTCTTCTTAACAAAAATCCCCCTCCAAAAGTTCCCTGTTCCCCCAGAGCTTTAGCTGTGATTGTTCTAGTGCTCTGGTTTAACCGTGTGTTGTAGTGATACACACATGCACAGACACTTTTGGAGGGGTGGATAGTGTGAACTCAGGGTAATTAGGTGGGTAATAATAATAAACTCAGGGTAAATAGGTTCCAATAGATGGTCATATCGCAGGGTTGATGTACAGCTGTCAGTGCTTGGGGTAAGGAAGATGGGGGAAAAAAGTGGTTGTTATGATTGAGTCATTCAAGTTCAGTGGCTGGTTGGAGTGTTACATAGCAAGCAGGTGCATTTGTCATTATAGGAGAAAGGATTTTTCCAAGGAACTTGGCTCTAAGAGCATAGGGGGAATATTTGGCTCTGAAATACTGTGTGAGGTACATTTGTATTTTTCCTAATAAAAATATTCCTCCTCCTCTCCCCTCCCTTAATAAAAGACTTTCTTCCTGCCTTTAAAAAATTTAAATTTGAAGTGCATTGAGCACCTTTTGGAGTTCAAATGGCAAAGATGACGTTTGTAAGATACATCAAAAAAGTAAGAAAACTGATTCCACAAAATTATCCAATGTGTTTTTTATTAAGTCTATGGAAAGGTTTGTTGTTGTTGTGTGGTGTTTAACTGTAAAGCTTAAATTAAGAAAAAACATCTCTAACTTATGATGGAGCATTGCTGATCTGGTAACAAAGGCAAGCAAACAGATTAAAATGGAGCATATATGTTGGCTTGCACCTTGTCTGTGGTATTGCTCATATCATGTCTGTGTCTACCCAGCATCCTGCTTTCTCTCCCCCCCGCCTCCCCCGCTAAGCATAAAGGAAATATGAAAACGTTTCTATGAATCTTAGTCCAAATGAATGTCTGAAAAACAGCCATACTATGGTAATACAGTGCTCCTGAGAGCTCGATGAATCAATAATAATAAAATACTACTATAAATGACAGTACAACTTTTTAGGCAGTTCCAAATATATACTATGTCTTTTTTTATCTATACAGACAGAATAATGGTTCTAAATTAAATAGCAAACATAACCTGTATCATTAAAACCTACTCATCATAGATTTTTGAATCTGATTTTACGTTGTCTTTTACTTGTGCTGGGAGCTTGGTCTGGGAAAATATTTAGATTTGGGCCTTTTTGTCATCATCAGCTAATGACTTCTGATACGTTACCCGAAGGAAGAAAGGAGCAGAATTTAGGCCATTGTAACTTGAACTTGGAAATTTAAGTGATTTCCAGAGCTTGGATTCTAATCACAAATGGCATCAGTTTATTACTAGTACTTTAGGACTTAGGAGGGAAGAAATGAAATTTTTACAGGGCAACCGGGTGGGGTGGGGGTTGATGACAGACTCCTGTTACTTGAATGGACTGAGTAAAGAAAGTACCTCTGGAAACTACTGTGGTTGTATTGTAAAGCAACTAAGGTGGCAGTGAGAAAAGGCACAGAATTTGAAATGCATCTGAAAGACCTATCTGAAGGAGCTGCTTTGGATACCCCAAATAGGTGTTTTGAGAGATAATGAGCACTCAGCAGTTGCCACTGACAGCATCCAGCAGCCCTCATTCCAAATTAGAAAGTAAGGATATGTCGTGCTTTGAGAGCTACCTGTGGATTTACTAGCCTAATTTTAGTTGTAACTTAGTTCAACATAATCTGTTAAAAATTAAGAGTTTTACGATCTGAATTTAGCATAAGGCCATTTATTGACTGAACACAAGCTGCCAGCTGTGAAATGAATGGGCAGTTAAAGGGTTTATTTGTATGTTTCTCGTGTAGAACATAGCATAGAACAATAGCAGTGATGTGAACAAAACAGAGGTGTAGCATAGGCTACTAATAGATTTTCACAAGGCAGTTCCTTTTGGGCTTTGTTCTGTCTTCCCTTATCCTTGCTCCATCTTTGTTGTCGATTCAAAGCTTCAGCGGTTGCTTTCCGAAGTTGCCCCACGTGAGGACTCTGAAATATTCATCCCTTTGTGGGGTTTAAATCCAAGTTTTTAATCTTTGGCAGATTCCTCATAGGAACTTCTAGCACTATGCAGTCTTCTTTCTCCTTCACTACCAGAAGTATATTCCTGGCAATAGTACAAAACAGGGAGAAGCTCCAAATGATAGGTCTTGGTACATGACATTCCACTAAAATATGTTTTTCCTGAGGCTGGGTCCTAAAATTGCACATCAAACAACATTGTATCCTTTTCTGGTTTAGTTTTCCTTTATAGTTTTCTGAGTAGCTCACTCGTTAAGTTATGCTTGTCTGGATATCACACAGCTCTGTCTTAATGGGATGAGATAGGCTGGAGCTCCAACTGGATACCTCACACCTCAGCAGAGATCTAAAGACCAGACAGAGCACAAGAAATGTATAGCTGTAGTACATTTCCTCCCCCCCGGCCCCTGCCAATTTATTGTAATTTTGACTTTGCAAAAAATGCATTGTATGTTAATATAAATGCCTTTGCTTTGGGGAATATTTCATGTTCTGCTGGAACATAAGCTCTTTTAGCACCTTGGTAGCACTACAGATTACAGTGCCTATAACACTTGTATGTGGTCCTTGCTATATACTGGAGAATACTACAGCTTGTGCCTCTAACCTAAGTGGAGTCGTATGCAACCATCCAAATGAGAATACTATCTATACATAATAATTACTCTATTATTTTTCTAAACCAAAAAAAATCCCATTAAAAAATCCCTAAATAAATAAAACGACCTTTGCTAAATGAGAGGAAATAGAGCAGTTATCCCTGAATTCTCTCAGCTGAAGCCAGTTTCAACTTTGTGCAGAGCTCATCTTTCAGTATGTAACACCCAATGCAGGTGTAAGGTTGGACTGTGCTGTGATAGGCTCCCAAATACTACAAGAAGTCTAGTACATAGTATAAATACTTATTTGCTTACATTATTTTGGTAGTTTTTGTCTCCTTTCTGCTAACAACACAAATCATAACTTGTTACGGAGTGGGGAGTTCCAGACTGAACCCACATTGTTTTAGTCAACCATCTAAGCTGCTTAATTTAGGAGCAGTCTCCTGTTAGTGCTAGGAGAAAGAAAAAAAGCAAATGTGTTTCAGTTCAGAGCATTGTCCTGTTCAACTTCAAAACCATTCAGCACCTGATTTGATTTTAATGTTAACTTCCCTTCCACTGGAAATACGTCTTTTCAATAACAAGATCAGGAATCTTGCTTGAAGTTTTTCTCTCAACAGTGTTGTGTTCTGCTGCTAACACCTGGTGAAGACAGAAGTTCAGGAACATCTTCATTATATGATGTCTGCTTAGAGGATGTAGAAGGCAACTTCTTAAAGCACACCTCTCCTTTGAGTCTCAAGACAAACGCAGACTATGTTCCCACAGTATTAGGTTTCCATTTAGTTACGCTGATTTGACTTAGTGTAACTGTTGAGGCGATTTCTCAGCAAGAAATGTGAATCTGTACCATTGAATACATGTCAGGTTTAGCTAATATTTACAAATCACTCATTTTTTTTTTCCGAAAATTGTACAGTGAAAGTACATTCCGCATAAGAGAATACAGAATCTATTTTTTCAGTATGAGAAATAAGTATTTAAATTACCCAGATAGTTTTAAAATCCTTTGTTACACGCTTTGGCATAACCATTCAACCTTTCCTTTCTCTATTCTTTCTTTTCTGTAATGTAAATATGTTGGTTGTATACAGCTGTTTTTATGTATTGTTTATTGAATGTGCAATAGTGATTCTGAAAGGAATGTAGTGCTAGAGTACATTAAATTGGAGTCTTCTAAATTCTCTTAAAGTACTAAGTTTTGGTGGAATAAAACATTGTTTTTATTAATAAGATGATGAATGATTGCTCTCTGGTGTTTATATGATGGTTATAGTACTGAAGACTTATGTTTATGTACCTGTGCACCTTTTGCGTTTTGTCACAGTTTTACTATGTTGTGGAATAACTAACAAGCACAGGCTTTTCAGTAGGTAAAGCCGCACTAAGCTATGTTTGAAATTTAATACATCAGTAGGAGAGATAATTTTGTAGTATCTTAAAAACTTATTTTATTCTATTTCGGCATGTGTTAAGAAAGGAATATTGATTCTGGACATCTGATGTAAGTGAAGGGCTGTGCTATGTGAAAAAGCACTCCCTGCCCCTGGAAGGACTTCTGGACACATCCAGATTTCCTGAGCTCAGTGGTTTAGAAGTTGTGATGTTAATTTCAAATCTTGGTCTTCTGAACTTTATGAACTTTTCGAACTTTTCGTTGGAGAATGTTCTTACTGATGTTCAATGAATTCTAAAAATTTAAATTGGCCAGTTCTGCATAAGATCTACCAGGAGCCATAGGTTAGAGTATTGATGATAAATCTAAGTATCATCATCTTTATATTGCCAGGGCATTGCATAGCACAGTCATAAAAGAAAAATCTTTTAGTGTGTGCATGTGCAGTATAACCACACTGTCAAATTTGTACTGTTCAAATACAGAGTGAAGACTCTGTGTTGTCTTCATGCATGTAGTCGAACAGGATGTACAAGTAGCAGAACAAAAGAAGTGTTCTGATTTCTTTCTGCTCTTCAACTTTACGTGCTAAGATAATAAGCAGTGTATCAGGAGAATCAGTTCTTATTCTGAAACCAGGGAACTGTGATATGAAAATCAAGATTAACAAGATAACATCTTCTTCAAGATAACATCTTCTCATTACAGCATTGTTTTTAGTGATACATAACTAATGCAATGCAGTTTCCAAGGCTTTATTATTTCCCTTAGTATTTTAGGAAGTATTAAATGTGACTTTTGGTGTGTTTAATAAAACTTAAGTGATTTCGTTCACCTTGACTTGCAATAAGTGAATGAGTTGCTGCAATACTTAAGGTATTGGGGGGTGGGATGGGGGGTGGGAAGCAAATTCTTGTTGCTGCTGATAATGGAAGTTTCTGGACGCTTACACTGATGACTTCTATCTTATCATGAAGCAATCAAAGAATATAGCATTCCGTAATACTTGTAATGACTTATAAATACGGAAATCTGTGTGTGTTTCTTGTTAGATAAATGAGGGCAAAATTATTTATCATTTGTGTTCCTAAAACTACCCTTGAGATACCTTTTTTATCAGATGCAGATAAAATACTGGCAATATCAGTAATGAGACATTAAGAAGAAAAGTAATTTCCCCTTTACTGTGCTATTACATTATCTTTAATGTGCACAATGTTTTTTTGAGATGACAGCCAAATATAATTTTAGGGATAAAGATGACTGACTTCCTACAAACAGGCCTGATTTTTCATTATAGCTTAACAAAATGGTAGGCATCATGATGCTGGATGTGTGACAACATAGAATTGTGACTAATACATTATGAGAAGCCAAGATACAAGATTTTGCATTGCACAAAATTAACAAAAAATATATATGAAAGGTATTTCAATTAAGGTACTCAGATGAGTAAGTCTGAGGGGGAAGTTGCTTTGCCCTTCTTTTCTATTGTTCATAAATCATAGAATCATAGAATCATAGAATGGTAGGGGTTGGAAGGGACCTCTAGAGATCATCTAGTCCAACCCCCCTGCTAAAGCAGGTTAGCCTAGAGCAGGTTGCACAGGAATGCATCCAGGCGGGTTTTGAATATCTCCAGAGAAGGAGACTCCACAACCT
>VZSC01015398.1:465956-489378 GCA_013398225.1 Steatornis caripensis
ATCTTCAGTCCTTAAGTAGTTCCAGAGTCAAATAACAAGGTTTTTAGCAGCTATGAACTGAAAGCTGAGGCAGATAACCAAGGTGTCTTGATCCTAGTTGTCTGAGAAGTTTCTCTGCAGCCCAGCTCTAGTTAGACAGACAGGAGGAGCTAGTGTGGAATTTATTTCCTGGCTATGTAGCATATAGTGGATAAAAAAATCACTTAAAAAAAGCAAAGTTTCAGCAGAAAAGCTAAAAGCTGGGTGAAAATATAGACCATGTTTTTATTTTGGATGAGTTTTTTTCTGATTTATCACTAAGGCACACTGTTGAGGTGACAAAGGGCAAACAGCAAGCACATGTGGATATCCGGCTCTTAAAGTCACCTGTTTATGAATCTTGCACCTTCCTAAGCACTCAATAAACTAATTGTATAATGAATAAACATATGTTTCCAAAGAAATGCTATGAAATGAACTGGGTTAGGTTTTTTTCTGGGACTGTTTCTCTGATGGAACCTGCAAGGAATGTTTGATGCTGAAAGGATTACTAGGAGCTGTCAGGTATGTATATACATACATATATTTGTGTATATACACACAATTTCTCCTTCCCCCTCAGTCTCTTAAATCTACATATGGTTTTGTGAATATGACAGGAAGTTCAGGACAAACATTTAAAAAAAATAGTGTATGAAAACTGATGCATCACTACAAAAATACTTATTGCCGCCTTTTTCTGGAGCCAGAATTTTCTAACATGTTCTATATTCAAACTTTTTTATTCTTTAGAGTAGAGTCAGTAAACAGGACTGATGTAGGAATACAGCCTGAAAGCGTGTTTGAAAATTGTCTTAACAACAAGACTGTGCATGAGGTTCCCAAAGTACCTAGGTATTCAGTGGAACTATGTTGATTGGAAACCAAGTGTTGATCAACTTTTGAACTTAAACCTGTTTTTATAAATCTTTGTCAAGAGATAAGAAAGAATGTCATTATAAAAGGTATTAAATTTTGGAGGATTTTGAGCTATTTAGTTCTCCTATGCATCTCTCCTGTGAAGCTAAGCTTCTAGTTATGGAGGGCAGCTGCAGATATGATGCTCAATTAACGAGCCTTTATAATTAATAAGAGCAACAATTTGAAAAAACAATTTGAAATTTCCATGAGCAGCATTCAGATTTTGATCTGAGTGTGCTTTACAGGTGATACAGCAGAGGGCCAATGATAAGGATTTTGCTCTGGTCAAGTTAGCCACTTTTTGCTCATTCAGAGGTGTTTGGTTTTCCTCTGCACAGGCAGAAGCCTTGCAGCACTGCAAAAGGAGCAGCATTCAAGCCTTACATGACGATAGATGCCAAAGGCATAAGTAAGAGTACTTGCAAATGTGATTTTCTTAAAAATGTAATTTCCAAAGGTAAAACAACTGGACTTGAGATGAAGTGATCAGAATAAAGTTATCTGTGTGTCCTAATCTTACATTTTTTTCTAGGCTATGGGCTGATTTTGGACAAAGGCTGACTGGATATATCAGTATAAATTCAGACAGCCAAACTCACGTCTATCTTGACATCACTAACCAAATCATCACCTATGTGTTTCCATAGGATTCATGAGCCAGTCAGTTCAATGATTATCATGCACAGGGTAGCTGTGTCCTGATTGCTTATAAAATCAGGAATCCGGCACCTTCAACTGTTTGACTTCACAAGCTCATCAGTGCTCCTTTGATTTAAACAGTTCAGCTCCAGAACTATATAAGCAGCAGTTAAGTGTGTTATTGCTGGATATAAGTGCTTCTTTTCAGTTCTTATAAGAAAGAGTAAGTCTAAATAATAAATACTTATGCTCAAGTTCATAATTGTGAAAATACTTACTTTTTGACATTACCTATTAGACAGTAAAGTCCTAAACTTAGTCTCTGTATTTGTGGCACCTGATAATTGTATGCTTGCAATTATGGTAAGCCACGTGGTTGATCAAAATATTAAGTATGCCTGTCATCGACTCGATTCCATAATACCCTGATTACAGCGCTGAAACTTCCTCAATACATTACACGTCATCTTCAGGTCTCAGTGCTGACAGGCAGCCACCTATATTCTCAGGCTGTTGGAAGCAAATTTCTAGTGCTTTGATCAGAGAGAAGTTAAATTAATCAGTAAAAGATTTTGAAGGGGGAAGATCTAGGAGGAATTCTGAATTTTGAAATCTGGCTTTCCAGAGATTTTTCTGTAATCACAGTAACATTAAGAGGAAAAAAAAAAGCCGGAGTCCTGGGATGGCACATGCTTTATGAATATTTAATAACTTCTAATAATCCTCAGGGAAAAGTCCTTTCTGTTCTTTTACTTTTCATTTGTCTTTATTTTGAGTGCTTTAAACTCCTCCTTTACTAGTAATCTGTTGAGATTGGAAGTCTTTGCTAGGCACTGTTATGGAATAAATGCTCCATCCTGTTCATCTATCTTTCTGTGACATACAGAAACATGAAATTGCATGCATTTGTTATTGTGTGGACCTACATTAATTTTCAGGATCCAAATCTCACATATACAAAGACTGCATTTCTCTCCATGAATTAAATACTTTATATTAAACAACAAAATTGTTACAGCTATGCTTATAGAAGTACATTGATAGCTTACAGTTAGACTGCAATAGCAGCAGGTAGCTTAAGAAGAGATTGTTTGTTTAAACTTCTGTAAACTGTTTTAGCCTTCACTTCCTATATTACCCAACTTGTCTGTCTTTTAATTCGTCATAATCAGTTTCATGTATATATATTGGCCCTTAAAAATAATTGATTCCTATGCATATTAATTGTTGCCCTAATAACTGAATTTCAGTAGAGAATATTTTTGTGTACATGATTGGAAGCTATTTGAAATAAATTCTGTAATTCAATATAGCAAATGTGGCTGAAGTTATTGAATAGATACATTTGATAGTTCCTAGCTCCAAAGGCACTGTGTAAAAGCTACAGTCTTTAGCGGCATCTTTTTTATTGTTCTTGATGGGTTACATCTCCATAACTGACACATCCAAAGTTCATTGATCCTTGGAATGGAGCAGCAAACAGAACAGCTGTTACGTTTCAAATTTAAGCTGCTTCAAAAGGAAGTAGTTTGCTTATAATGTGGTTATTTGAAGCTCTCTTCTCTGGCAGGGTGGAAGAGAGCTACTCTGTTGTCAGAGGACTGCAGAAACCTTTGTTCACAGGATCCTGCCAATTTACTGTCTTGTGCTGAACTGCAACGTGCGTGGGGAAAGAAAAGCACATGACTGTACATGTAGCCTTGTGGTTTATGACATCCATGTCTTAGTGCCATCAAAGAGCTACTGTAAACTGCAGCTGTGTTGGTTAATAAAATTAGCTAGTTACTCATTGCTTATTAATTTTTGCATATCCAAGATAGAACAGTTTATTATTCAGCAGGTGAAATAACTAGTGATGGAGTGTGGCCATCAGGTCGAGGGAGGTGATCCTGCCCCTCTCCACTGCCCTGGTGAGGCCGCATCTGGAGTGCTGTGTCCAATTCTGGGCTCCCCAGTTCAAGAGAGACAGGGAACTACTGGAGAGAGTCCAGCAGAGGGTCACGAAGTTGATTAGGGGAGTGGAGCATCTCTCGTATGAGGAAAGGCTGAGAGAGCTGGGTCTGTTCAGCCTGGAAAAGAGAAGGCTGAGAGGAGATCTGATCAATGCTCACAAATATCTAAAGGGTGGATGTCAAGAGGACGGGGTCAGACTCTTCTCAGTGGTGCCCAGCGACAGGACAAGGGGCAATGGGCACAAACTGGAGCACAGGCAGTTCCACCTGAACATGAGGAGGAGCTTCTTTACTGTGAGGGTAACAGAGCCCTGGCACAGGCTGCCCAGAGAGGTTGTGGAGTCTCCTTCTCTGGAGATATTCAAAACCCGCCTGGACGCATTCCTGTGCAACCTGCTCTAGGCTAACCTGCTTTAGCAGGGGGGTTGGACTAGATGATCTCTAGAGGTGCCTTCCAACCCCTACCATTCTATGATTCTATGATTTTTCCCTCCTGTATGCATTCTGTGTAATTTTCAAATACAAAAATATAATTTGTTGCCATATATGATAAATTATTTGGGCTCTTTTGCAAAGAAGTGTTTCAGTATCTGTTAAGCTTTAATTACATAGTACCTTTCTATCTTTCAAACAGTGTTCAACATGGTATCTTCTGGATAATATTTTTATGTGGAGACAGCTAGAGTTCCTGAAAACAGCTAAATTACAATTTTAAAGCAAAAGTTCTCAAACTATGCTGAATAGCACTGCAAATCAGATTTTAGCTGGTGGTACTAGCAGCTTCGGGGTGTTAACAGACACAAGAAAAAGATCAGTTGTGTGGGCAGTCCTCACTTTCGTTGTTGGTACACATGGCTGCTTTTATTATCCCTCAGGATTTAAGTAATACATTTGGCCTATGATGCAAACAATTCAGTCTAAGGCTCCCCAAAATTAGTATTTGATATTTGCAATGGAAACCACATATGTTTTAGTTCATAAAATGTTTAAAAATAATTCCTGTTTTGAAGTGATTTGTATTTTACTTTCCTGAAATTTCTGCTGAGTCTTCTCTTATTTCACATATTGAAATGAACCTTAGCTTTCAAATAGCAGTTTGTTGCAAACTTTAGTGGTTAAGCAAGTACGAGAAAAGAACTCTTAGCCCAACAGAAAGGTTACTGCTTTCTGTTTCCAATTAGAAAACCCCTTATGATTAACTTGATTTTGTGGTTGGGAAGGTTCCTAATTGCCTACATTTCAATATTATATCTTGTCTAATGAGTCAGCTCCCTCTTGCAGAGAATACCTCTTACACATTAAAGGTTCCACGTAGACTAGTCAGGGTATTAAAAAAAAACCCAAACAAAAAACAACCCCAAATCCAACAAAAGTCTGAAAACGTACATTATCGGTAATATGTAACAGAGGTAGTGCTGTGCTCAATATATTAGTTTGGTACTTTTAACAATACTGTATTTATTACTGCACTTCAGAAAGTATAAAGCTAATGTAATACATTGCCTGTAAATGCTTGTGCAATACAGTAGAATATTAAAAGATAAATACACTTTCACTGTTGCTTTTAAACAATTGAGTCTTGTCAGACTCTCATACAGCCTCTAGATCCCTCATGCGCACACTCCTTGTGCTTTATAGTAGTGGCTTAGGCATCACCCTGCCGTGTATTGCACTTCAGGAGCACCTCTGTTGTCGTTCAACACAGCACCTATTATACATAGCTGTCATCCTTTGGCACTCATCTAATTAATGCAGTTGTGCTGATGGAGTTTGCAAAATCAAAATCTTCGTAATTTAGTTCTATGCCCATCCTTACTGGAATCAGCAATGTTGCGGTAGGGAATGTTTGAATAAAAAGATGATATTGATAGTTATCTCTAAATTAGGCCTGTTTGCAGATTTTAACTCAGAGCTGGCTCATGGCAGCTTAGCAGTATGTATAGACAGCAATACCTAAATAAAAATGTCCCTTTAATAAAAATCTTAAAATAACTTAAAAAGAAATCCTTTGCAGATCTCTAAGCAGTATCTGTGTTCCACGCAGTAATGATGGTGGTTGACTTTCTGTGAGGCAGAAAGATGGATAAACCAAGAGTTTGAAATAATAAATGGTCAATTTGCATTTACTTTAACCTCTTCACTACACGTAGATATTTCTGGCATATTTTTGTCATTTCCATACCATATTGTTTAGTGAACATTGTTTTAATTTCTTGGAAGTTCTGGTGGCTGTATTGTTTAGTATATTGACACAATAAGAATTAACAATGATAAGACACAAGAAAAAAAATTCTTTCATACTGAGGACAGTTTGGCTTTAATTTTGTTGAACTTATTAACACATTTAGATATTCAACTTATTCAATTAGTGCTGTATATTTTAATGAAGTAGTCCTGTTGTAGCATTAGAAACAGGATACTGTTTTGTCATAAGGCAGTACACAAGTAGGGAGATATTTGAGAACTAAGCTTTCATCTTAGTGAAGAAGCAGCTGCGAATGCTTTACGGCTTCTGTCCATCTTCCTCTCTAGGTAGGTCTCTTTACTTGAAACAGTTGCACTTGGTCGGTCTGTTTGAATTCAGTTAAACATTTAGGTGGGAGAAGGATCCTACCTATCTTTAGAAATTCAAAGTATGAATGTGAGGATGTGAGCTAATCATCTCATACTCCTCTTCTGGTCAATTAATTGAAATAGGCATTTCCTGAGGCTTGTGAATTTGACCAAAATGGGATGGATCACAACACTCATGGGGTTTTCTCATGTCAGACTATTTTCTATAGCTAAAAAGATCTTTAGGTGTTGTCAGCTTCCTCCTGAAATGCTCCAATTTGGTCTTTGGAAGTGCTTATTTCTGTTCCGTGCATAGGGAACTGTTGGTGAAATATGTAGTCCTAGCTCTGTGCTTGGTCTTCCCACTAATGCACAGTGACTCAACAGTTTCAGAGTCAGATCATTTAATTGATCAAGCCCATGCCCCCTTGAAAACCAGAATTTTTTCTGGCAGATAATCTGAGTAATTTGACTTGCCCTGCAGCCACCTGATCTTTAGACCAGGTGGCAGGCAGGGAGCAGGACAACCCCCAGCTTCAGGTAGGTGGGGCTGTGTAGGGGAGCAGACAGATGTAGTTGGATGAGGTGATCATGGCAAAATGTATCCTTAGGCTCCTGACTTCAGTCCTCAGCGTTGCACCCAAAGTACATGTGCAACAGACGGTAGGCTTGCTGAACTTGTTTAATATGCAAGTGCTGTATTTTGTATGCTTGAAGTAAGAGATTGAGTGGGTGAGCACCAGAAGGGAAGGTTCCTTTTCACCTTATCTTGGCTCTTATGTTCTGAGCTTTGAAGCATCTGTGTGTGTCTGGGGAGGAGGAGGAATGCACAGACTGAAAGGAAGCTTGCAACTTGACAGACGGGTGCCTGAAAAAAGCAAGGAACCTGTGTGCAGTTGATAATTGGACGAAATTCAAGGATTGGGAAATGGAAAGGGTCCTTTCTAGAATCAGAACTGTTGGGACAGGAAGGTGAGGCTGGAGACAAGGTAATGGAGATGTTTGCCTCAATTCAGGCTTTGCAGTTTGTGAGTTTTGAAAGAAAACCAGGAAGAGCCACACTGGAACCACACCTTACGTTAAATGTGATCTTCTGTTCAGTTCTGCTTTCTCCCCAAGCATAGGGGCTTTGCTCTAGTTTGCTGCTCTTGGTTTTACTGAAGTGTTCTAATGCAGGATTTCAGAGACTTTTGGAGTGCTTTTTTTCAATAAATGGCTACCTCAAACCAAAGTTTGTGTTGGTTTGTTGTCACGTTCCCTCTCCTGGAAACGGAGGCCTGGATGGGCTTAGTTCTTGGCCTTTCATACATTGTACAAAGCATCTAAAATGCTCACAGGTTTTTATCTTTAGAGCAGTAATTAGAGTAATTGTTTTCCCTATTTATTTTTGTTAAAGGTGTCTGATATTTTTTGTTAAAAACATTAAGAAAAATACCTGAAATTGCTTTGTGCTTGTAATTGTACAATTCTATAGTTTCTGGTGCTGCAGAATTTACAACTCATTTTATTATTTGCCCTGTTATAGAACATGTTGTTCAAGTTGTGCAAAGTGTGTCATTCATATTAGGTAGCAAGCTTTCCGCAACCTTGCAAGGTTATATGTAAGGATCATTTCATTTACTATTTCATTAAGCTGGGGTCAGCCTATCACTATTTTAAAAGATCTGTCTTAAAGATTAACTCTCACTGGCAAATTTAGGATGCTACTGTTACAGGTTTTGAAGATACTAGCCATCCTGCCAACTCCAAACAGCTGGCGGTCTGTGATCTTGGCACTGATTTTGGCCTTGAATCTATCCAATTTTTCCAGTTCTTCTGAGGATAAATGCATGTCTCATTACTGAAAAGAGCAACTTGACACCTGGCTCAATTTATATTACAAATCTGGCCACCTGAGTCTTATACATGTGATTTCTTGAGGGCACTGAATAGCAGCATCATTCAAAGTCACCCACAGCTGATGTTTCTATTCTTCATGTAATAGAACTGTCAGTTGGAAGCCTTCTAAGTTCTGGAAGAGGGTTAACTGGAATACTTAAAACTAGATGTAGATGGCAATGAACACTTCCATCATTCTAGAAAGTCCAACAGATCATTTTTCTCTCAGCAGTAAATTAATTAAGCATACATCTGAAAGTTGACAGGATCTGTTAACAGCAAAAAACCTGAAAAGGCCTCCCCTGACCTCTCACAATTTTGTTAGCAAGTATGTGTATTACATACCAAGTTTTACACCATTTATTTCAGACACTTGTAAAGATTGCTGTAACTACCCAGATGAAAATTACTCTCCTGCATATGTTGCCCCTTGACTATCTATTTGTTCTATTGGAGAAATCACCTTTGATAGTGAGAATAGTTTGATGTCTCTTCTCAGTTCAGAAGTTTGGTTTCTGATCAGTAAACGCATATTGTCAATAGTTTTATGATGATGCCCCTATCTGCTATGACAGCTGTAGAAAAACTTGGTACAGATATTTTTGGACAGAAATAAAATACTTGAAAAAGAATTTCCATCGGTGGGGGTTTTTTTATTATTTGTTTGTTTCTTACCAGAGTTTTAAAAAAACAATATATTTCAGCTTTTTAAATCAAAACATGGATGAAATGTTAGAAAGTATGAAGGAGAGTGTCTGTGGAATAGGCTGTTCTGAAACTTATGTAGATTAAAGAGCAATGTAGTTTGAAAAGGACTGATGGATGTCATATAGTCTAGATCCATACTTTGTTTTCATGTATTTATGAAACATAAACTATTGTACACCTTGTACAGGTTCGAACTGGTTTCCTAGATGTGAAAGTCTGATTACTAACTTCTAGAGTCAATTTATTCTTATTATGTCCAACCACCCTTCTTATCCTCCATGTCTCCAGCTGATATCTCCTTCCTTGGTGACAGTGGGTGATACAAACATCTTGGCTGGTGTTCTGGCTTTCTCCTGGCTTTCACACTTGCTCTATTCTGTTCTTTTTTTGGAAACAATCTCTGGGTTTGAAGAGTATTTAGGATAGGGACATGTATTGACTTAGCATGATGCCTTTTCGGTGCTACAGTAATGCAAATAAGGTATAGATTGCAGAAGTTAGCTTGGTCATGAATCAATTATCTGCAAATTGACTGACTGTTCCTGAAAACTTACTGTTAAGGCGCATGTACTCCTGTGGTTGATCTTCGTAATGAAGAGCTGGGTTTATGTAACAAGCGTGTCCTCTCCCTTTTGGCTTCTACTTCCCCGACAGATTGATTATGCAATTAGAAGCTCACTAATAATCATATAACAACACACAGATAATCCCAGATGAGGGATTTGTTCTTGTTCTGTGAAAATAACCAATGACCTCTCAAGTATCAATACTGCATCTGGTTTTACCTGCAGATAACTTAAAGGCTTGACTCCATGTATACAAGGAACACCACTGGGAATTCCTATCTAACAATTTGACATCAAAAACATTGATGCGAAATCCCAAATGGTTCCCAAGCTGATTGTTCCAGTAACAAAAGCAACCAGGGTTGCTTTATTCCCCTGGCCATTCAATTACTGTGGGGTTTTAAAATATGAACCGTTTACCTTGGCTATAAGCTCCAAGAGCCTGAAAGAAGAAAAACAGGCAAATCTTCCCCAATGAAATATTTGGTTGCTTTCTTAGTTCATATTTATAGCCATAAGGAAATAGGGGGGAGGAAAGGGGTGCAGGGAATGAAATTTCTAAGTGATTTCAAGCATGAAGTGTGAAATAATTGAAAACTTGAAACATTTTTCATCTTTTCGAGCGAAAAGTTCAATTTCATTAGAGAGCTAATCCAATGTTTTCTGTCAATATAATTTTTGTTCAAAAAATACAGACTTGGGGGGTGGGGCGGGGAAAGCCTAATACATTTTGTGAAAAGTCTACTGATTTTGACCCAAATGAAACAATAGTTTATCAGGTCCAGGACAGAATGTAGCCACAGGGAGAAAGAAATGCTAGTGTGCTCAGCACAGCTCAGAGTAAGTACTAGTGTTAATTTTGTCTGATTGAAGTTAAAAAGGTACACAGACCTGGTGTAACTTATTCTTGAATAAGGTTTTTGCAGTCTGTTGCTCATGTTTTACTTTTTTTTTCTAGATGCAAATATGTATTAGTATAGGGATTCCATCATCCTCATCTGCATCAGAGATTCATGCTTTTCCATTGGAATTGTGGAAAGCGAAGTGAAAAGTGAGTTGTATTGAAGTTTTGGCTTTGCCTTAGTGGAGAAAAAAAATCTTTCTTCTAAATCCTCCTCAGGTTTTTTGGGAGGAGATTCAGAGATTTGCTTTGAGCAGATTTCAGTTATATTCTACAAGTAGATAGTAACTAAAGGAAATACTCCAGGGAAATAAGGAAGGTACACAGATCCCAAGTGGAAGATACTGCCAGTGGAGGTAACTTTCGGTCTCTTAATTGGAAAAGACATTTAGTGTGAAATGGTGATGATCAGGGCTGAATAGAACAAACTAATAATAATAGAATATGAAGTTAAGAATTGGCTGTATCTAGTCCAAGCAGGGGGCTGGAACACACAGTTATTTTGCCTAGTGCTGACACAGATTGCTAAGACCTACATGATGCACTTGGCTACTGGCGGGCTTAGGTGTGAAGACTGTATGTGCACACTAGGTAGCAGCCCAGCTGTGCTGCCTCCAGCTCTACTGCTGGCTTAGGACTGGCTTCATAGGTACGGTTCCACTTGAAATATAGACTGACCTTCTCTGTCATGTTGGAACTGAGATCTTTTGTGTCTAAATAATTGTTTTTCAGGTTTTGTGACCAAGCTAAGCATAACCTCTTATTAGGTAATCATGCAACAAGAAATGGTTCAGTAAGTAAAAACATCTGTGGTAGGATGAAGTTCACACTTGCTGTGGAGGGACTGTGAAAGATTAAAACACTGATAGAGATGGATGAATAAACCAAGTAATTAGTACAAGCCTGATCCAGCATAGATAGTCTTTTTTTCCACAAAGGGAAAAAATCCAAGGAGCATCATAAACTCTTCTGGCCAAATGCCCTGCCTTTAGTGAGTAGCCCAACATTTACAATCTAAATAAGGGTGAAAAAATGAGAGGCTCATGTTGGTCTCCCCTGGAACATTTTCATTTATCACTTCAGATCATTGTGTTTGTGACTGAAAGTAAAACAAACGTGTTGTGAAATCCCAACAACTCAAAATAAATACTGACTATATTGTACTCCCAATTAAAATACAAGGAATACCCCTGAAAACAAAAAGGGTGCTTTGAGAAGACAGTTATCGTATAGGAAAATGCTCATATTTCAATATTGCTGTGTGTGTAAATGTGAATTAAGCAATAATTTTGCCCTTTTTAGTCAGAGAGGAGATGAAGACAAAGATTCTTTAAGATTTTTAAATAAATATTTGCAATGGTATGTGTGGTCCCATTTGACAGTGGGCTTGTCAATATTTTGCTTAAAGGCTCCTCAGTATTGTATCTTTCACCACTATTTTTAAATCAATGTGACAACATAGTAAATAATAGACATTGGAAAACTAGTTCTGAAATTAATTTTAATTGGTAAAAACTTAATTTTATTAGTCACCTGTTTTCCAATTTACATGTATTTGTCTACATCCCTGTCCTGGTTTGGGCCAGGACAGAACCGATTTTCTTTTAGTAACTTTGCTTTTTAGTTAAGTCTCTTCTGAGAAGCTGCACTCTCTGAAATTAACTGCATGTTTTTCCAGACAGTAGCTGCTTCTAGCAGTGATAAGGCTTGGTGTTTATAGTTAGTGCTGGAACATCAGAAGCAATGGTATGCAGAAAGGCCCTTGCTTATAGTTATCCCTATGGAGACCAAGGTCGATGCTTGCTTCTGCTAACTTTCTTGTGCGCCGGAACTGAAAGAGCAGAGAAGTCGTCACCCCTGCGACCCTGCGGTGGGGAGGAGCGGGTCGGACAGGTGACCCAAAACTGACCAAAGGGAGTATTCCATCCCATACGCGTCATACTCGGTATAAAGCAGAGGGATCACGAGGGTCTCGCTCTCTTCTTCTATGGCCGGCATCCGAGGAGGACTCTGTCTGATTCTTCTGCCTTCGATCCCGATCCGTGCATTCCTGAATCCAGCTCCTGCCTGCTGCTGCTGAGTACAGTCCGGGACTTTCCTGGGGCGTGCCCCGCAGCGTCCGGGTGACGTATTCGTCATCAGTGGGGGGGAGCTCGATATCGGTTTTGTACATATTTGTATATTTGTATATATTTCATTATTATTATTATTCATTATTATTGTAGTTAGATTAAAGCTGTTTTAACTTTTCTAACCCATAAGTCTCTTTCCCTTTTCTCTTCCCTCCCCCCCCCCTTTGGGGAGGGAGGGGGTTAACAAAGAGCGTCTGTCGTTCGCTTAACAGCCAGCCCAGCTTTAAACCGTGACAATCCCTTAGACCTAGCCTGTGGATGCTGCAGCACTCGGCCTTCAGGCTCATGGCTTCCACAGCCCCGAGCTGGGAGGCTTCCTGTGAGATGCAGAGCAGAAGTGAGGCTTCCATGGTTTAAGTGGATTTAGTGTTTTAGGAATAGTTGATTTATTTCCCCCCCCTCAGCGAAATGGCATCCTCGTTTAACTTGTCAGGAACTTGTTACAGTTTTGTAAGATACTCAGATTAGGAGTCACATCTAAGTATGGCTAAGATACTTGATGCTTCAGAAATGGTTGTGGTAGACGTATTTGAAATTTGCCTCCTTGAGTGATGTCTGTTTGTTTATTTATTTACACCTCCCCCCCCACCACCACCCCGTAAAACTTAATGTATTGTGACCTTCCTAAAAATACATTCAAAACTATGGCACAATCTTCAGAATTTATGTAGAAACCTTAATGGCAGATGGTGGTGGGATTCCTCCTCTTTGTCCTTCAGGCCAAAGCAGGCAAGTTCCGATGCACGAAAACATTTTTGTATGTGTCAAGTCATTGCATCGCTGTGCAATACCATTGTGTCTTTATGTTCTGACAGACTGTCATCGTGCATCATCGTAATATGTTAGGTTATGTTATCAGCATAATATGTCTGGCATGTATTCCACACTTATTCAGGACAGGCCTATAAAAGTAATGAAATATATTTAAATGCAGAGGTTTCCAATCTAAAATAATCAGCCCAAGTTATTTTTTCTGTATTTCATATGCAAGTACACTGTTACATCCGAAGACTAATGTTGGAAGCCTGCATATAACCGGATGAGGAAATAAAATTGTGACATATGCTTACCGTGTTTAGATGCTTATTTTATTTTTGAAAATTAATCAGATACCAACTGTTCATACTAGGAAGTTTACAGGAGGTATTGGATATAAAGTTAGAATCCATATTCAACATTGTTGTAAAAGTATAATCTTTTGAAACTACTGAAAATTGTGCTCTAAGATAGTGTAAAGTGTTCACTGTTGCACTTCAAAACCTGATTATCCTAGACAAATTTATTTCTCTTTTTCTGTTACTCAGCACCCAGAATAAGGTGCTCTTGAAGTGAATGAAATCACTTAGTTAAAGTGCATTTACATTTAGATACAGCAAAATTCTGTCCATTTTTCTTATTTCTGATATACGTAATATGGTATCTATTTTTGCATAACAGTAAAATACATCTGATTGGACTCTGCAGGTTTTTAATAAAGATCTCAAGTGAAACACCTTGAATAATCAGGGAGAACAGTTGTCTGTGACTTCTGGTTTAGAGGCATGCTAATATGCTGGTGTATTTGACTGCAATTATCAGTGTCGATAAACACTTTGGATCAATCCAGACCATGTTTCTTGGCTAATAGTAAACCAGCAAAATCATGATGNTGCAGTTTTTTAATAAAGATCTCAAGTGAAACACCTTGAATAATCAGGGAGAACAGTTGTCTGTGACTTCTGGTTTAGAGGCATGCTAATATGCTGGTGTATTTGACTGCAATTATCAGTGTCGATAAACACTTTGGATCAATCCAGACCATGTTTCTTGGCTAATAGTAAACCAGCAAAATCATGATGATCTGTTTTATTGAAAACCCTGTGTAAAATCTCTCTAACAAATTGTGGGTAATATCATAGACTGTCAGCAGGGTTTTTAGAAAGAAAACCTACTTACAGTTTACCCCTTGTTTGTGCTGAAGTGCGTTTCAGCACTTTGTTCTAGGGTTGTGAGCATCAGGTGCATTTGGATTGCCTAGTTTGCATAACAAGATATGGAGAAACCTGCCCTCTAACGTTTGATGTTTGATTATGACAAGTTTTAGGATTTACAGAAGATATCGAAGGCATGAAGAGGGCATTTTAATCTGTATACAGAGTGTATGGAAGTGAACTGAGAAAGAAAATAAGAAGGGAGTCAGGTTAATATATTTGACGTACAACACTAATCACTTTGATGAGATAATACACAGATCGAATTCCTTTCTTCCTTTCCTTTCAAAGAACGGATGTGGATTCTGACCCTTGCCACCACATTTTATTACTATTCAAGTATAAGGAACAAGATACGATACTAATTTTTCCAAAGAACAAGGGAGATAAATTGCCTAGTTTGGCGTTATTTGCTTATTCTTGTACCGTGATATATCAGAGTTACAACTAGGATATCTTTGCTAATGAATTGGCTACTCCAGCCCTTGTCCTTTGTCTCTTCTCTAGCTTTTGTAGGGATCAGAAGAAACTCTTTTTCTTGGTACCCTGAAAATTGTCTATTCTTATTGGTGGCTTATACATATAGCCTCACAGTTTTGATGTTAAGTGTGCTGTGGCAGACAGCAAGCGGCCCTGGCTGCTAAACAGGGGAGTAAGATTTTGAAGAACCACTCCTCAGCTAATGGAGTTTCCTGCAGAGGCACTCGGCCTTCATTGACTTGTTGATTCCAATGGAAGGCTTTAGCCCCTCCAGTCTCTGGCAGATTGAAACTTTGGGGCCATATGGTTTTTAACAGCAGGATCAGTTTGGAAGTACTGTCCTGTGTCTGTAGGGAAGTCCGAACAACAACATGAGTGGTTTTATAACAGTGTTTTGTAATGCTAGGTGGAGTTTAAATATAAGAAGGAGAGACATTGTTTGTGAGAACATAGGAAGAAGCTGATAAGCAGGTCAGGAAGAAGTCAAAGTCTTGAAGATTTGTATTTTTGCTGTCCAAAAGAGAAGCCTGCTTTCATGTAAGCGTTTTGAAACAGAATTAAGAAATCCTGCAGGACATTTAAATTCTGTTCAGTTGGACAATTGTTTAGTATGATTTTTCTTCGATAGCATTACTAGTGCAAGTCATTAAATTTGAGATTTTAACATGAAGGAACAAACACTTCTATTTTTGATGGCACAATTGCTATCACCCTCTCAGTCCACCCAAACACCGTAGATGCTGTAAAATTTTATGAAAAAAGCCCACCCAAACATAACCACGTAACGACTGGTTAGACCTCAAAAAGAATGCTAATTAATAAGATATTAAACTTTACAGATACAACTTAAAATCACACTCTGGATCACACTGTGCCAGTCTGAAGTGTTAAAAATCGTTACTGGCTTGAAGTGATGAGAGTTTTCTTTTTTAAACTAGCATCTGTTTTATTTGCTGTCTTTATGTAGGCTTTTTAGAGTTCAGTCAAGTTTTACTTTATAGCCTTGTGGAATAGAAATTTCTCTTTGGTGTCTATGCTAATTCAGTATTGATAACATGAATATGAGGATCAGAAATATTAAAAGAAAAATTTGAAATACTGTGCCATTACATGTGTATTGGCAACGCTGAGGTAACTGAAAGCAAAGAATTCAGCATGAACAGGAAAGGAGAGAAAATCTCGGATGTGTGTATCGCTATTTTGACAAATAATTTGTTGGATTTCTGTAGAGATACAGCATGGTATGCTAATCTCTGTGTTGTAGCGCCTTGCAAACAAAGTATTGTTTTTCATATAATGCACGCGAACTCAGTTTTACTGTTTGTTTCTATGTAGCTTCATGCTACATTTAAAGGGCATTAAACTTGGGATAGTGAGAAAATACGCTTGTGAAAAGTCAATGTAAATTAATTTTTCCCACTATTCCTACAATGAATAAATCCTGCACAGAAAGCACAAATGTAAGTTTCCAGATATGACCTTATTTTTGTTTGTTTAACCCTGGAAAGGAACCATTATTGCATCTGTGTAGTGATGTCCAACAGTGGGACCTAGTCCATTCTGCTGGCGCTTTGTTATTTTAAGTATGCTGAGAGTCATAGTTGCCGTAGATTAAAATCAATGTGTGAAGTTAATCTTTTATGGATAAATCTTGTGGAAATGATCCTATCCCCTGTTGGAAGTTTTAGGGACATTTACACGTTTAAACAAACACATTCATTATTTTTTTAGATTTAGTGTGTTGTTGAAATGCTGATTTGAGTAAACTTTTTAATAACAAGCTGTTTATGTATCTTTATAACCACTTGCTATTTCTTCCGTATGTGGCAAGAATATTTTCAGCGTAGTGTATTGACATTTCTTCACAGTCCAGAAGAATTGCTTTGAGAGGCATGTTTCATAAGATTCTTAGGCAAATGAAAAGATTGAGCACAAGCAAAGAAATGTATTAAGCTCTTATTTTAATCCTTCCTAAATCATTTAAATGGATGTATATTTGCATGTGAAAGCTGCTGTATTATAATTCCAGTAGAATTGTTGATACAAATAATGCCAGTCACTGTCTAACTTCTATTTTATTTGAGCTGGAGAAGCTTATCTGGACGAACACCAATTCCTATTTAATCTCCTTAGAATTTTACAAATGGAGATGAAGCCATTAATGAATCGTGCATTGCTGTGAACTGATAGGATTGCTGAAATGACATATAGTCTAAAAATGCTGTCTTAGAAAATAAAAGATAAAGTTTACTGTTTTCAAGAATAGTGGCTATACATATATATAATATAAAGAACTTCCTTGTTTGTGTTGAAAACCTTTATTTGTCGGAGAATAATGATGACGCTTCTCTACTATTGTGTTTACATGTGTGTTACGTACCGTAACATGGCTTTTGCCAATTATAGCTGCAGTGATGGAAAAGCTGCTCATGTTTTCAGACATGTCGAAGAGGTGGTGGGACAGTTTTGCACAGAGAGATTAAGGGCTGTGGGTTTGCCACACTGAGCAAAGGGGGACATCAAAATGTTCTTAAGCCAGACACCAAGGAGGTGCAGTGAAACTTCAGTTTGGACAGAGGGATGGGAGGTTGCCAAAGGATGGACATTAATGAGTTGTTCCCAGATGTGCTGAGTGAGTGTTTAGAGATAGGTATAAAGAGAGGAGAAAGAGAAGGCCAAAGGGCAGCATGTGGCTGGAAGGGGAATGAGAAACAATCTTCAAAAAACAATTTAAAGAGGGGAAGATTTGGAAGCTTGAGAATATCCCAATTTTACAGTATCCTATTCCCAAATATGGGAAATTGATTCTCATCTAACTTTCAGATCTTGTTTTAAATCTCCTTATACAATGTGCAGACCAGAAAATTAAAATCTCCTGCCTAATAGTTCTATGACTGCCTCTGTCAGATGTATAGAAGTGCTTTTACTTATTTTGTAATGTTAGAACTTGCCAACTATTATTAATGATAAAGAACTGGTTCTAGTTATTCATCTTCTTTTCTGTAATCCATTTTGATTTGCACATTTAAACAAAAATTTAACTCATCAACTCAAAGTTAGATGAAACTCTGGATTTAGTGGCTTTTCTTTTTTCAGAAAAGCACCGGGGAGAGGACAAGGATTTGCAGCTCATGAAAAAGTAGAACTAGACCTTTAATCAGCATGCTCTATTCACAGGCACTAATACCTTGAATGCATTTCATACTTCTGTGCTGATGCCCTTAAGTACATCACAGAGGAGGAAATCAATCAGTCTTTGAGTTTTGAGGAACTCCTAGATGGAAATCTTACCCCAGATGACAGCTTGCCACTTCAAAAGCTGGCATCTCCGAAGCGGACAAATCCATCAAAGGCCTAACAGTGAGAGGGACAGCTGTACGAGTGCAGGCTGGTCTGCTGAGGACTCTGCATCTGACCTAATATGTTAAGAAGAGAAAGTCAAGAGGAGGAAGGGAACTCTTTAAAATCATGTCCCAGTTCAAGCTCTCCAAATAGTTCTCCTCCACCTTTCTGAAAGTTGGTGGTGTTTGGGGTTTTTTTTTTGTTTGTTTTTGTTGGGGTTTTTTTTTGTCAGCTTTGTGCTGAGTGTAAATGATGGAATCGTGGGTAAAGTTACTCCTCTTTTCCCTTTTCTAGTGGACGTGGAGGAGTCCTAGAATAAGAGTCCAAAATTGCTCCAAAACCCCATTGCACTCAAACTGAAACCTAGCACATAGGAAGTGGCAAAAAAGCATCAAATGAGATGTAAAAAGAAAAAGTTCTCTGTTTTGATTATAGTAAGTGATTGTGTAAAGGGAAACAGAGGATAAGAGGATCATCCTTGGTCCCGGAAGAAATTAAGGGTGTATCTTTATGCCTCATTAGCATGTGTTTGTGTCTGCTGCTGGCTTGAATTGATGAAGAACAGTTAGTTAGTTGACTTTTGCATTTTTCCAAAACTGTAATTACCGTTTCATTGTTCTTATCTGTTCTACCTATGTACATAGCCAAGATAAACCTTCCCTGTTCCAATGTGTGAGATGTCTTCATGTCACGTTATAGCAGAGTCTACGGTGTGAAGGAACGGCGTTTTAATAGAACTCCAGTTTGGTGGGGTGTGGTTGCCGACAGCTGGGTTGTAATAATCCCGGACTCTGAAAATTTGATAGTCAATGTCATGTATTTAAAAGAAAAGGCCGCACAATTCTGCGGGAGCCTTCTACCAAGGTTTTACCAACACTGTTATCCCCTTCCCACTGCTCCCTGGCCCAGTGAATAAAATAGCTTGGTAACTCTCTAACAGATAGTCTGGTGTGCTAATATTTTATACCGTATTGTAGTTATAAACAACTCAAATTTTTGTTGGTAAACCATGGACCATATTATCTACTAGATGTTCAGACATCTCTGAAAATTGAATTACATTTCTCAGAGGCCAGAGTTTCTAGTATTACAGTGATTTCTGAAAAGCTAGTCAAATGCAAATGTGTGTGCATTAACTAGGCAATTAGACTGAGAAATATAATCCCTAAAAATACAGCTCTGGTTTTATTGATGAGTATAATCGGGAGAAACCTTTGTTTTGTCTGCAATTTTTTTAATGAGTATCTTACAATGAAGAAAGGATTTAAGACTCTACAGATGGTAAAGTCACATCTTAAATCAGCACGGCCTGCTTGAGGATTTTTTTTTTTAATTTGAAGAAATAAATCTTAGAAAAGGCATTGAGAATAAAATACTACACTGATTTCCAGACTGTCTGTGTATGCTTACATTCTATCTTCTCCACTTCTGTATTTTTGTCTGTGTGGTCTGTAATTGTTTTTTCTTCTTGTTCTGGGAAGTTTTCTTTCAACATTTGCAGTTTTGTATTTATCAGAGAAGCACAAGTTTCTATTGGCAAAAACCCACTTTATTTAGAATTATGTCAGCAAATCCTTTTGGTAGAAAAATGTACAAAGCCAGGAAGCCCCCAAACTGTTCATGAATCATATGCCTCTTCTCAGTCTCTTGCTTTGCTATACCTGGT
This sequence comes from Steatornis caripensis, assembly GCA_013398225.1. Lineage (NCBI taxonomy): Eukaryota > Metazoa > Chordata > Aves > Caprimulgiformes > Steatornithidae > Steatornis > Steatornis caripensis. The sequence goes on from VZSC01015398.1 coordinate 485,683, forward strand.
CAGATCTAGCATGCTTTTAGAAAAATTGCAGTGTTCCTTTCCTTTTATATTCTATTTTGACTTGAAAATAAAAGTGTTTATATTTTTATAATCTAGAATTGTTGGATTGTTTTTGACCACAACCCATTTATGCAGGGAATTATTATAATACATGACAAATAAGTTTGTATACTGATGAATGAATTATTAATGCACATTCTTTTCATATTTATAATGTTATTTGCCAGTCATATGCATATTCCGTCAGTTTAAAGAAAGTTCATGTTGATCTGTAGTTCTGTCTTGTGTATATTTCCCTAATATAATCATTCAGAAACTCAATGTGATTATGGTCAGTATTACTGGTGTCTTGAAATTTGTCCACTACACCTAAAATACATAATTAGAATGTTGAGAGAGTACTAATATTAGGACTTGGAAAAAAAAAAGCAGATAAAAACAATCCTTAAACTATTGTAAGTCAGTTGTTACAATAGTTCCGCATGGAATGTTATTGTCAATTCTGTTTTTCTTTCTCTCTTTCAGGCTCACTTGTATTCAACGAAAGAAAAGAAATTCAACCAATCATGCCCAATAAAAAGGTAGAGTTTTTTTTATTTGTGGTAGGTGGGGTTTGGGGCTTTTTTTTTTTTTAACCTTGGAAACATTTTTTCTTGGCCATTTGTATTTTACTAGATTGGATGTTAGACACTGATTTGCAGAATGCCTTGGTAGTGTACTTTATCTATCCAAATTTGGATCCATACAATTCATTTTGATGTGCAATTGTTAATACTTTCTACAGTGTGAATAAATAGCAGGGCCCACTGTTATGTGTATTGCATTTTCCTTTTTCCTGAAGTTAGTGTTGCATTTTGAAAAGCAGCCTATCTAGATAGAATTAAATAACATGAAATTTGAAACACATAATAGTTGTTATTTATTTAAATAAGCATATCATTTTTACAAATTATATTTTGTGATTTCTTTGGTGATGGTTGAATTAATTTAGTAATTGCTTCCCTTTCTATTGAGTAGTTGAGCAATTAGTAGAATAATCATTAAAGTAATTACTTCTTTGTATCAAGAGCAGTCTTGATAGTGAAAATCCATACATGTTAACAAATCAAAATGTGAGAGCTTTTCTGGTACAGAACTGGTTCAACAGACAAAATTAAAGGGGTTATATGACTACGTGGATTGAATCTGTATTGTAAATAGATTGGGCATTTCTGTGTCCCCAAATGCATTTTGAAGCTCTGTTTCAAACTGTGTGTTGTGTTATTTATTTGTATTGAGGTTAGGGGTAAGAAATCAGGCATCTGTTTGTTCTTTTTAAAGAGAAAAATAAATGAATATTGCAATGATTGAGCTCTCTTTCACATTTGATATCATCTCATCCTCTCCACATTTCTTGAAAATTAAGCATACGTGAAATTTAAAATTGAGAAAGGCTGAACAGTGTTTTCATATTTTGTATATATTAGATGTATAGGTATTATATGTATGTGAAGTATTATACCATATATAATAAATACATGTACTGTACTACATATATAGACCATACACATACTATATATATGATGTGTATATATATATATTATATATATATACACACCCCAAATACATAATATATGATTTATACTAAAGAATGTCATTAGTGCAATGGACTAAACACAAATATCTGGGCACTGTATCTTCCACCTTGAATTTGTAGAGCTGTATCAGCCTTATTTCTTGTGCGTTGTGGACCACAAAGATGGATTCTGCGATTTGCCTTCCCTGGTCCCCTGTAACAGGCGCTTTATTTACTTCTCAGAATATTGTTTGACTCAGGTCAGTTGTAAAGAAAAGGCAAAGTCCTTGAACTGGGCAGCCTAGTAATTTACCGTAATTAGAAGCTCTTACACCATGAGTATTGGATTATTCTTTAGAGTAAGACAGCTCAAGTGCTGAAAATGTTGAGCTTGTGAGTCTCATATGCAGACTTAGCTCAATGGGTTTCTGTGAGAGAATTGTTCATAAATTAGTACATGGGAACTACTAATACTCAAAACCTACACACTTGATTCAGTAGAGCTCTTTGGTACAAACTTAAGTGATTCAGTGAATTGGTGCTTCGGTTCAGAAAGATGCACTATATTGTCAGTGGAGCGGGCTTTCATGTCAGCATGATGGTACCTTTTTGTCCATATGCTTGAACTGTGATCGTATGAAAATCAAGGTCCTATTTCTGACTTTCAAGTGTACTTGAAAAACAGCAAAAATATATCTACTGAGATTCCCCATCCTCCATGACCCATGTGCATGATCTGCTTGGGGGTACGATCCCCGTTAAAATACAATAGACTTATCTTTGTGTAGCCTTCAGCTGGTCGTGTAGCATATATGCTGTCTCTAGGTTTCCCCATAGCTTCTTTGGAGANAAAAACAGCAAAAATGTATCTACTGAGATTCCCCATCCTCCATGACCCATGTGCATGATCTGCTTGGGGGTACGATCCCCGTTAAAATACAATAGACTTATCTTTGTGTAGCCTTCAGCTGGTCGTGTAGCATATATGCTGTCTCTAGGTTTCCCCATAGCTTCTTTGGAGAAAACTTGAGTTTATTCTGCTAAATGTTTTAAGAATCATCCAACTTGCCTCCTTAGGCATCTCAGGCATGGTGTATTTGAAAGCTTGCTCACGAGTGGGCTTTGATAATGCTATAGCTAACATAACACAGTTAGGCTTATGGCTTGCATCACAAAGAACATCACAGGAGCATGGTCATGGTAATATGAGAAGTTCCCAGCACTTAAACAGTTCTTGGAAAGAGATCTTGTCTTGTGAATGTTCTTTTGTGACTCACTTTTGACAATCTTTATATTGACTGTCTGAGATTAGCATATTACCATCTATAATATCCTCACAGTTTACGTTTTGTATTTAAACCTTTAACATATTTAAAATCCCAAATAACATTTCATTTAGGAGCACGTGATTGTCACATGTAACGTGAAGGGCTACAACCTCTCCGATACCTATTTACATGGGAAACATAAGCATGTGATCTTAGTTACTGGCGAAGTCCACTGTAAAGGATACAGAAATCCTCCCAGATAACGGTTGGAGTTCTTTCCAGATGTCAAGGATGTGTCGAGCATTCACATTTACAGTAAGGCTGGCTAATAAGATACTGTATCTGAGTTATCTGTGGGTTGCTCATTTGTTTAGTCTTTTTATAAAGACATTTGAAAAGGATCTTAGTGCTATAGACAGTATCTAAAAAACATATTTGGAAAAATCAGGTTATTCAACACAAGCTTTTGACTGGTGTAAACTGTACTGAGCCTTTTGCGATTCTTTCAGGTTTCCTGAAACAACTCTTTGGCTCAGTTTCCTTGCAGTATTTTCCCTGAGTACAGCACTACACTATTTCACTTTTACAGTTAATTGAAGTGGTTGGAGGTCAGCCAGTTTGACCAGAGAGCTACAGCCAGGCTGTTTTATAATCCTGAGGTACTTAGCACTGAAGATTCTCTGCAGAGATTAAAGTATTGAATTGGAATTACTCTCCATATATCCAAAGTATATTAAACTGTGCTTGAAAGGGGCAACTGGTAGGGCAGGAAGTATTTTACCTACATTAAATTAAGATTGTTCTAATTGCCCACATTGACAATCGGGGAAAGGATCATGCAGCCTAGGGGAATTGAGAGTGAAGCAAAGGAAG
>VZSC01015398.1:495452-507784 GCA_013398225.1 Steatornis caripensis
TACTCATATTGAGACTCATCATTACTCCGGGAGAATGATCATACTCATATTGAGACTCATCATTACTCCGGGACCGCACTTCTCACTCCCCCCGCTGCGCCTCGATCCACAACGACAACAGAAACCAAGCAAAAGAACGAAATGGGATTTCTTGAGATTGCTGTGTTCTAGGGTCACTTCTTACGCTCTCTGGGGTCTTAAGTCATTGTTCTGATGCAGTCAGCCCCAAGTGATCTTCGTTATCTCTTATTCAGTATTTCCAAATTCTCTTATTCAACATATATTGCATCAAAATATTATACCTATTTCCCTTTGGAAAATCAGTACTCTGTTCAAGAAAAAAATACTCTGCACCTGAACAAACAGTTTCTTCTGGCTGAGTCTGGTCCCTGTTCTGCAACAAGTCAAGATCTCAGCTAATTTCCTTGATCTCCCAAGGGAGACTCAAATGTCTGAGTCCCCTCGTGTTTTCTGTATGCAAGTGCTAAGATTGGCAGCTCTTCATTATTATACCTCAGCTATTTGAGAAGTTAACCCACCTGTAAACCATTTGACCAGGAAAATAAGGATGAGGTATGTATGAAAGTTTTTTAGGATACAGAAAGTGAAAGGAGATAGGGTGAGAAGCAGAAAGACCAGTTGCTTAATCAAAGCAGAGGCAAGACTTGCAACATTTGGATCCTGGTTTGTTGCATAGGCATGGCACATGTGCCATTGAAGGTTTTTTCTTTTGGGTAGGGTCAAGCTCAACATAATGTTTGAAGTCTGCCATTAAAATTGAGCTCAATTTTATTGTGTGGTTTGTTGAAGATGAGTAAACTTTTATTTATTTTTGCAAGGCTTTGCTGAAGCATGGAAGTGAGTAGGAGTATTAACTGTATTTTGTTCTCCACCAGTTCACAGAAATTGGAGCCCAGGATTGATAGCTTTTGGTTTTCAAGGCACCTGTTGGGGAGTTTCTGAAAGTTCTCTAGCCATATCACCTATGTTAAGAGGAGCAAAATTAGTCTTAAGATGGTGTGTTTGAATTCTACAGACCTACCCTTATTCTCCCTCACCCCTTCATGTGCCAGTATTTGCTTTTGCAGTCTCTAGTTTCAACCTGATCATTTTTGTGGGGTGTTTTGGTTTTTTTCTTCTTCTTTAATAGTACTGGAAAATTAACAAAGTTCTTTAGAATCATTAATCTACTGGAAAGATTTTTACTGATCTTCTTACTAGAGATCATTCAAGCAGTAATTCAGTCTTCAAATTTAATGAAGCATAAGGCAACAGGCCTCCAGATGTAAATAATGAATTCCGTATCCTACTTTTGTCAAGCTATTCAGAAAAGAAATATTCGTCTATGCTTCACTGGGTAGGCAATGAGAGTCTTCTCTATTGAAACACTTTTTGTAGCTTAAACAACTGTAAAAACATAAAAATCTGATTTTTCTTGAGGGTTTTATGGGTTTTTTTAGAATTCTAATGTTTGTTAGCTGATAATAACTTCTAGCATATGTCTGTTTGCACTTACTAATGCAAATCCTAAATGTAGTTGTTTGACAGAAGTATAGGTAGTTTTTCCACGTTAAAATCATGGTTAACTCTGCAGGAAGACAACAACACTTAGAATAATAGCGCTGCTCTAATGGGGCATGCTGAAGCTCAAGAGCAGTAGGTATGGAAGGAGCCAGTACTGTATGTAAAGCATCAACTTATGCTTGACACTCTGTCTGTAATTGTATGGTCCAGAGAAAACAAGACGACTAGAAGGATAACAAAGACAAAATAAAATGGCATAATGAGGTTATTTGCAAGTGAACCTTTCTGTAGCTTTACCACAGTAGCACGTTGCATGCATAGAAAGCTTGTGACACTTCCACAGTATTCAGGAGTGACAGCAAAGTGGCATTCTGAGCAGAACAAATCTTACGGTTGTGAAATTGCACAACTGTTTCTAGGTTGTACTACAAAGAAGCAGGAAACTTGCCTTGCGAGGATTCAGCTGGGATGGACCAGAAGTATTCACCATGGTGATATACTCTGTACTTCTGAACAGTGTAATCAGCATTCAGTTACCAATGAACATAATTTATCTGGACTGTGCATTTTTTAATGCTGCAGGTGCAGGATTTAGGTAGCTCCCTGCAGTGCTAGGTTAGCTGTGGTGGGTCCTGGTGACTCAGGTGCGCTGCAACAGAGAAACGGCGGCCCTGCTCTCTGCTTGTCTCAGATGAGAAAGCAATTAACTTACCTTTGCATGGATTGCAGCTTGGTCGAAGTTGTCTGCCAGAATTACACAGACTTTCAGCACAGCTAGCCAGTGTCAGTACTATACTTCAGGAACTGGAAATGTAAAGGATACCGTGTTAGTTTAACACATTTACCATACTAGACGAAGTCCAGGTGGATTTGTTAGCTCTAGCTTGGCATTGGTTCCATGGGAAATTGGGCATTTGTGCAGAGCTGCGCGTGCCCTGGCACTAGGTCACTTTGTCCTCTGGATTTTCGAGGTGGTATATTGTGTGACTGCAGGGACATGTGCAAATTGTTACGGAGTCTGAACTGAAACAGCCTAAAATGGATCAGGGTTTCCAAATATTTTTGAACGGATCATATAAGTGCTTATTGCCAAGGACAGTCCCTACCTATACATATAGGTGTGCTGTCATCTGCAAAATGCCCTGTTGTTCTGGTACCTTCTGGGTTCTTCTGTTTAGACTGTGTCTGTCCATATCACCAAATAATGGAGTAGTGGCAGTATATGGGGATCTGGCATCTGTGAACAAGCAGTGCCTCTTTCCACTAAAGAGTCAGGAGTAACTAGGAGTGAGTAGGGCATAAAAGAGTGAGTGAAACACTACGTCAGAGCCCTCTCTGGAGCAGATGTATGATCTGTATCTCATCCAGCAAGCTTTTGGTATGCCATGCTGCATGCCTCCATTGGGCTCTTGAAACCTCTCTACATTTGCGTATTGGATGTGTTCCCACACGATAGTCAACCATCGCAGATGGTTATGCCCACTTGTTGTCTCCAAATGCATCATGACATCTATCCCAAAATACTGCTAATTGTCATATGCATAATCAATTCTGTAATTTACTTTCACCTCTTGGAGTTAATCTCCATATGTAGATAGGTCTACCCATTTTAGTGACATGCTAACAATATGTTCAAACATGGGTCAAGATTAAGTAAGGGCTAGCTGTAAATTTAACTAATTTCTGGGATGACTTTTTCAAAAGATGTCTGTTTCATTAGAGATGCCCACTTCACCCAAACTTATTTTTGTGGGAAAGGAGATTATCCAAATAACCTCCAAGATGAGCACATATTTATAGATCTGTCACTCTGATATTTGTTGCTAAGTTTTGTGTGTGGTTTTTTGTTCATGTAGTGGGTTTGGTTTGGTTCGAGTTGGGGGTTTTTTTAGCAAATTCAAAACTGCTGTGTTGAAGTAGAGAAATAATCGATGTTTAGGATGAGAGATGTGCATCTGGAGAGATGCAGAGAAATGCAGCAGTGGGCAAGGAAGGAATTGCAGCACAAGACTGGCCCGGCCCTGCCCTGCAGCTGTCATTACTGCCTCTCCTCTCCCAGCATACCAGAATTAACTGTCACAGGTCAAAAGTAATCTCTTCTCTCTCAGATCCTCAGTTGAGAATATTTTACCTCTTTCAGATTAAGTCCAGCTGCATTAGCTAGCTGAAATTCAACCTTTTCCGTAGTTCAAAGTAAGAATTTTATACCATATATGTATCTAATTTAGTGGTTGTAGATTGATTTCAGGTGAGGGAACATGCTTAAGAATTTTTATTTTTCATATAGTTGATTTATGGATTTATCTATGTCTGTACCTGTAGGGAAAATAAACAAGAAGGTCTAAATATCACAAAACAAGGGATATTAAAATCTGCTTGTGGGATTTAGGAGCACGAATCTCGTTGAGGGATGGTCACAAATTACATGATATTTTAGAATAATCTTCCAGAATATTCATACAATGACATGCCACGTACCATATGTATTCTCCTGAAAACCGGGAGTTGCTTCCTCACTCTAACCTTGCCACTGTCACCAGGTAGGTTCACAAATTCCTTCTTCCAAGTTGGAAAATTCATAGTACTTTTGTCTGTCTACTACTCCATAAATTTTGTAGCAAAATGTGTAAATATAAATCTGGAGATTTCACAATTTTAGGATTACATAAAGAAACAGGTTAGTATTTGAAAAGCTGTGAATTTAAAAAAAAAAACAAACCACCAAAAAACAGAATAAGTTGCTAACTTAATAGAAATCATAAGATAAAAAATCTTCAGACAAATTTCAATTATTTCTTCAATTTATTTGCTCCTTATGTTGTTCTTTCTCTCCTAACCTTCCTGGCAGAATTTTAGCTGATCTGTACGACAGAAGAAAAATCCCAACGTCTTCAAATTTGGATTAAGATGACAAAACGGTTTTTTTAACCACTCTCATTCTGTGTATGTAATAGTGCAGAGTCATTTGAATATTTAATGTTATATCCTGTGATTAGACTTCTGCCTTTAGAAAGTTTTAACATTTGATAACAAAATTTTAGAATCTTGCTTCGAACTTTTTCCTATCTGCAACCGCTGTTCAGGGCTGCGAAGTGTGCTCTTGGTAGTGCATTATGAGAGGGATCAGTCCCATTGCTCCTCTGGAGCCAACCTGTAGCAGCACTATGTGGAAGGGCAGTGGTATTTATTTCAAATTAACATGTGTGTTCAAAGAACTAAGGAAAAGTTGAAGAATCAGTATGATCACTTCACTAAATATTGCTAAATATTACGCACGGTATCAGAGTTTGAATACTGGTGAGTTGACCGTGAAGGCGCACTGGAAATTTCATGCCAGAGGCTGTTTTTTTACAGTTTAGGATTCCCCTGAGAAAAAGACTGACAACTAAAATAAAATTGTTTTGAAACTTCTTATTTGTTTGGGAATTTCACTGGAAGCTAATGGAAACTTTATCAAAGTTAAAATATTAATTTGGCTGCTCTGAGTTTGTACAGCAGCCTTCCTTATTTGGAAGGGGAGAACTTCAGTTCACTGATGTATTTCCAGTTACTTGGACACTTTTCTGGTTTTGACAAAACAGCCAGACGGAGAGGAAAGTTTGGCTGGTGTTTGTACTGTCAGGCCCTGGTGCAGCTATGCCAGACTTGCTGTGTCAGCCAGAGAAATGTTACTTTGTAAATCGCTTTCCTGTTGGTGTGTTCAGGTCTGTCTCCCTTACCAGTGGTTCTCTGAGTGGGCAAAGCTGAATGGGCTATCCCATTGCCTTGTTTTTCACAGAATCGCTGGGCTGGAAGGGACCTCCGTGGATACAGTCCAACCACCCTGCTCAAGCAAGGTCAATTAGAGCAAGTTACTTGAGGCCGTGCCCGTTTTGGTTATCTCCAAGGATAGGGACTCCACAACCATCTCTGGGCAACCTGTTCTAGTGTTCAATCAACCTTGGAATAAAACAGCTTTTTCCTATATTTTAAATTAAAATTTAAATGGAAATTGCTTCTTGTCAGAATTTCTCCCCCCTGAGGTGTTGATAAGATCTCCCTGGAGCCTTCTCTTCTCAGGACTGGACAGTCCCAGATCTCTTAGCCTCTCTTCATATGCTTAATGCTCCAAATCCTTAATCATCTTCATGTCCCTATCTCAACTGTGCCCATGTTTCTACAAAGCTGTTTTCCAGCCATTCAGACCCTGGCCTGTACTGGTGTTTAGGATTATTCCTCCTCAGGTGCAGGGAGCTTCAAACTTCACAATGCTCCTGTCGGCCCGTTTCTCCATCCTGTCAAGGTCTCTCTGAATGGCAGCACAACCATCTGGTGCATCAGCTGTTCCACCCCTTCTGTATCATCTGCAGGCTTGCTGAGGACCCACTCTATCCCATCATCCAGGGCATTAATGAAGATGTTAAATTGTATTGGTCCCAGTATCAACCCCTGGGGTACTCTGCTAGTGACTTGTCTCCAGCTGGACTTTCTGCCACTGCTTACAACCCTTTGTGGGCCTGACACTTCAGCCAGTCCACCATGCTCTCCAGTTATCTAGTCTGTACTTCACCAGTGTGTCAATGGGGGTGTTATGGCAGATAGTGCTGAAAGCCTTACCAGTATCAAAATAAACAATATCCGCCTCTTTCCCCTCATCCACCAAGCCACTCTTCTCATCACAGAAGGCCATCAGCTTACTCAAGCATAATTTTCCCCTTTGTAAATCTGTGCTAATCACCTTCTTGTCCTTCCTGTGTTTGGACATGGCTTCTAGGATTACTTGCTGCACCACCTTCCCTGGGAGTGATGTGAGGCTGTCCAGCTTGTAGTTCCCAGGTCTTTCTCCTTGCCCTTTCTGAAGAAAGGAGTGATGTATATTTTCTTCCAATGCTCTCCTAGTAGTGACCATTACCTTTCTGGAAGGTAATGGAGGGTGGCCTTGCGATGATATCAGCTGGCTCCCTCAGCACTATTGAATGAGGAAAATAGAGGAAACAATGGTAAAGTGAATGGACTGGGTTTTCTGACAGCAAGTTAGCAAATAAATGTTCTATGAATTAATTTAGTTTTTTAAGCACAATAAATAGGGTTTTCTGCATGAAGGTGTTCAGGGAATTACCTGGTATCCAACTGGCTGGATAAGAATTCTTCCTGTCTTTAAACTGTATGTAGGAAAAAGTTACATTAATTTTGTTTTACAAAGAGAAGGGCTGACATATGCAAACTCATTGAGACAGATTATTCTCAAGGTTAATTGAGATCTATCAGTTTGCACTAGCTTTCTCTCTCACAATTTTCTGCCTGACTACCAGTACAAAATGATCAAATACACAGACCTTTGTTCAGTGCAGTTTCTCTAAGTTCAGAGATCCCGAGAAAGATGGGTTTAGGAGGCTTGGTTCAAGGCTGAGATAATAATAAAATTGTAGAACAAGTTATTTACAGGCTCATGGAAACCAGACTGGGGAGGGACATTCAGCATGTCCCTGCAGTCCTGGTGCCTCAATTGTCCTTGGTATGCAGGCACTTCTGATGTGGTTTTCTTCGTTTGCACAAACTCAGATTTTCTTTTGAAAGGAATCTAGAATTTAAGGGCGGGGGGGTTAAGGTTGTGATCTGAACTGTAGATTACTCTTGTCTGTGGCATCATGGTTTTGTCTTAGGAAAATAAAAGATTGCTTTTTTGAGACTCATTCTGGGACTGCTAGCTTTCAACATAGTAGCTAAAGAAGATTACTCTGCACATGGGAGCTCCTTTTCTGTATTTACTCGGTGCTATTTCTAAGTTACCTAATTTTGGGAGTAAGGGCTTGAACGGGATGAGCCAAGCATCTTTTTCAATAAAAGTGTGTATTTCTACTTGAGAGTGATGGGAATTTCATGTTCACAGCAGCTTCAAACTCAATTTCTCCTGTCTGTTGTTGCATATTGAGTGTGGACAGGAACACTGGGGATTATTAAAGAACAGTAATTGAGGGCCTTCTCAAAGAAGTGCACAGGAGAAGGTAAGATGTGTAAAAGTATTTATCATTAATTTGAAAAACACAGTTTCAGCTGGCAGACTGTTTGCTAGCTGAATCATTTGCACTCGTACATTTGTCCATAAAGTTTTCTGTGTCTGTCTGTACTCTGATGGGGTTAACAGAATGGAAGGTTCAGGATAATAAGTAGTGGGTAATGATCATAATAGTTTTAGTACCAAATTATAATTTATTTAAACCTGCAAAATGATCAGAGTTGGTGTGTGTTTCTACCAATCTATAATACAAATATTTTTAAAGCATTGGTATTATTAGGATCTTTATATAAGACTGCAGACCAAACTTGGCATTTTAGATGTGGAAATGTGAATTATGGGTTGTTGTTTGTTCAACCAGTTCGAACAGTGAAGTGGAATGATGGAAAAACACATGGTAGCTTGGCAAAGGACAGACTCCGCTAGCAAATGAATGCTGAATTGAAGAATTAGGCAGGAAATCAAAATGAGGATTCACTCTGAGGCAGCACATGGCACAGGATACAGAGCAGGTCTGGAAACAACTGTAGAAACTGGCAGAGGATTGTCAGCACCTGGTAGCGTCGTCTGTGGCCAGCGTCCTGCACTGGGGACTGCAGAATGGCACAAACATTTTTCTTGCCTCTTCTGAAACGTTTTGAAAGCACCAGCTTGCTCAGTTGTTTTCTGTTTTTCTTGTTTGTTTGTTTGTTTGTTTTTTAAAAAAGAAGAAAAAGAAAGAAGGTTCTTGTAGCTGGAAGGAAAAGATAGGGGATTATTTCTTTTAAGTTCACGGTATGAAAAGGCAGTTTTCTGTAAGTCTCTGTTTCAGTAAGTCTCTGTTATGGGAAATAGTTGTTGCGTAGTGAATAAAATATCTGAAAATGAAATATTTTAATTTGAAATACTTTTAAGAAGTATTATGTGTTTTTACAGGCCAGGGTAGTAAAACACACAACTGCAATCATGAGCCTAAACAAGTTTGTGGATTCAGCAATAATCACAACCTGATATTTGTGACTTAATAAATCTTGTATTTGTTAGTGTTGGAAGGAAATGGAACAAATGGATGTGTACAACAAATTTCCAGCCATTTTCCTGCATAACCCTGAATTTGGCTTTCTGTACAGACCCTACAGATTCCAGCACTGTTAATTCAACTCCGAGCCCTCTCTCTACTCTCTCATTCATATGATCCTTGCTTCAATCTCATGGCAGAAATTCAGTGGCACAGAAAACCTCACTCCAGTCTTCCACACAGAGTTTGATTTCCACAGAGTGGTACTATAATGCCAGAGCTTAAATAGCTCCTGCTTGTACTGTGTCATTAATACTCATCTGTCAAAAGCAGCAATATTCATGCAGAAAACATTGAAACTGAGGGCGGGGAGAGAAAATCATTCTCTTACCATTAACAAGAATAATTTAAATATTTCTTAAAGAGTTTTCTGCATTATTTTGCAAATATTTTCTGTATCAGAAAATCCACGCAGTAACTTTGGTCAGATTTTTACTGTAATCTTGAAAATGACTCTGACTACTTTTCCATACCAAACAACTGAATTTCAGTGTTTATAGCAGATGTTGCAGGTGTGAACACCAACGTGTACTGGAGGGATGAGACTGAAGTGGAGTGGTGTTCTAGTGAGACCTGAGTGCATGTCCCCTGCTGGCTTTGCTCCTGCTCCTGTTCCTCCAGTTTCAGCTGTAGCTCAGGCAGTTCCTGAGCAGGGAGGCGGAGTGCAGAGACCAGAAGATAGATGTGTGTGGAATGCTTTGTGTCTTAGTATGAACAGCAGAATCTCGGCCTCTAGTTGCAGTGTTCCTGCCTATTTCTAGTGATATGTGTATTCTGAGAGGAGATGTTGAAAGCTGCCATTTTAGTGAAAAATGTAACTTCTTGCATAGTATCATCAGTGTCACAGGAAAATAAAACTTGTAGAAATCCATAGGGCTCCTTTATATCCCTTCAGATAATCTGCTTTCATGTGGCTCTCCTTTCTGGTACTTCATTGCCAGGAAAAGCGACCCCTTCATTTCAGCAGAACCCAGCCACAGGCTCATATACATTAACTGTAGTGAGTTCAGTATGGGCTGTGAGTCTCAAGTGTTTTCTCACTTTTGTTTGAGATGTAATTTGCATAATCAAAATTAAAATTAGAAACTATTTCCATGAAAATAATCTGGCAAGGATTTGCATAGTATCTAATATCACATTGTTTGAGTATGGGGTGCTGAATCATGGTGAGCTGGGACAAATTCACATTTGGTAATCAAGCTCAGCTGTGCTGTCTGGTGAAATGCTGTGTGCCTAATAACTGTTGTTCTTGCCCAGATCTGCTGCCATATGAAGTGATATCTAATCCATGTTGCTGGAACGTGGTGGGGACCTGTGCTGCAGTGAACCATTTATGTTCAGGAGAAAGACTGATTCTTTTTACCTGTGTGTTAAGCAGAAAGTACTAGAGAGGATTACAGACCACTGAGACTAACAGATAAGTGAAAACAAATACAGTTCAGAACATTATCCTTCAGTGATTGCTGCCAGCTAATAGTGTCTGAGCCTCCCTGTTGTTGAGTGTAGAATCTACGTCGATAAATGTATAAAGTCAGAGGCTGCATCTCAAAATGTGTTGAAAGCATGTGCTTTGGTAATAGGACACTTCAAGGGTAGGTTAATTAGCATTGGCTTCCTTTGCTCACACATATTAGGGAACTTTTCATAAAAAGAATGAAGTCCTCATTATGCATATCAGCAAGAGTAATTAGGAAATGTTACTTGCATTAATAGAAGAGGGGTCAGATCTTAACTACTGCAAGATTGATTCAAATGTCTAAATGGGAAGTGGTGCCCATATGTTTTTCGGATTGGCCAGGATCCCTAATATTTAAGACACTTGTAAGAATTGGAGGTCTCAGCAACCCAAAATGTTATTAACCTTCTTAAGGCATACTCTAACCTTTAGCTTTCGACATTGTCTTCAGAAGGGAACAAACCTTTCACAAAATTATCCTGAGAGAGTTATTTAATGCAACCTGGAAGAAAGGTTCCATGTGTCACTGTTTCCTAAATGCAACTGAGAAGACAGTTCTGTGGCCGTCCCATATACCTCCTGGTAGTACTTCGCCTTTAGGTTCATTGCTCACCACCAAAGGTGCTCTGCCTTGTTGTGTTGGTGCTATTGCAAGAGGATAAAGCTTATGTAGTGCTCTTTGTCTGCTAGTCACTTGCACACATGCTGCATAGCTCAGTGTAGTTTTGGAGGTGTTTATGATACAAGATTAATTTTGACATTTTAATAAATGATAAACTAAATTCCCATAGGATACAGTTTGTAAGACAATAAGATAATAATAATGACACCCTGTAAGAGACCAACTGAAAGACCAAACAATCTACCACTAAGGCTAACTTGTAACCCCCTGGATCAAAGAACCATTTTACTAATGTCTTAAACACCTGCAAGTGAGGCAAGATATATGATTGAAGAGGAGCTGAGGACTGATAAAAGGGAACATCCTGCCTCAGAAGGTGCTGAAGGCTGGATGATTCCCCCAGGAAGCAACAAAGTCATCAAAAATCTGCAGTAACTGGGGAAAGGTAAATGCAGCTGGGGGAGATCTCGACCACCGACTCAATTTAAGACCAGAAAGAGTTGCACCCACACTAGCTAATTTACATAGCTAGTGAGACTAATTAACCACTAGCTGAAGGATTCTAAATTCCACCCAGAAGTGAAACTTTTGGAGGAGGCAATCCGCATTGAGGCATGAGAATAAAAGGGAATGGAAAATAGCATCAGGTGGAACTTCTGGACAAGCACTCCTTACAGACCAGAGACCACCAGTGGCTGGATCAACACTGGAATGTGGACTGATGATCCCTCTCCTGCATTATCTTCCCCTCTCCCTTATCTCTC
The DNA here is from genome assembly GCA_013398225.1 of Steatornis caripensis. Lineage (NCBI taxonomy): Eukaryota > Metazoa > Chordata > Aves > Caprimulgiformes > Steatornithidae > Steatornis > Steatornis caripensis. The sequence continues at coordinate 506,871 of VZSC01015398.1, forward strand.
TCAGCTCACTCTCCCCCTCTCCCTCATCTCTCCCCTTCCTCCATCTCTCTCCACCCCTCTCCCTGATCTCTCATCTCCCCCCCCTCCGTCTCCCTCATCTCTCTCTCCCCCGTCCCCCTCTCCCTCATCTCCTCATCTCTCCTCCCTCATCTCTCACTCTTTATTTTTCTCTTTCTTATACAATAAGTAATGCAAGGTATAAACTGCACGTGTGTGGCGAGCAATAAGTGTTCCTGCTATCTGTTTATTTCTGCTATCCAATTATTAACCAATGAGCCTAGCTATGGAATAAAAGTCTTTGTTTACCTACAGACCTCAGGCGTTGTGTATGCCCTATTCAAACCAAGAGTATCAGCGAATCTGAGTCACTCTGTCTTCCCCTTTGTGTTGACTGGGACACAACACACCCTCCTAAGTAAAGGTAGAGCAACTGAAAATGGATGGAACTACAATATTGGTTGAAACTGAGGATATTCAGCATAAGGAAACAAAGGATAGAATAATAGAGAGTACAGTCACTTGATCATTTGCTAAGGCAGGAGCTTGTCGCGGGGGAGAGTGGTTAAGGTTTAACGGTCGCTCAAAGAATCACCACCAAAGATATGAGGGAAAGGTGATTTTTAATATGAGTTTGTAAAAAGGTGCGACTTTACAGAATTCGATGGCAAGATTCACTCTATTACCTACTGTGTGAAGGGAATGTGAAAGGGAATTGGGTCAGAGTGGTGCTTAGGTGCAACTGTCACAGTGAATGGCAGGGGGCACAGAAAGAAGTGATTTTACAGTGGTTGGATAGGGGAAACTGAGTCAGGGTCGAGTTGGAGTGATGTATACAGGGTTTAGGGAAAAGGGTATATGGAGTGCCCTCCCGTTGAGTCACGAGGTTCAGAGTGGACCCCCTTTCTTTCTAAACT
>VZSC01015398.1:508102-523144 GCA_013398225.1 Steatornis caripensis
ACAGGAGTTCCGGAGATGGTCAGGGAGCGCCTAATCACTTCAACTCACTGTGATGGCAGCAGGAGTTCCAGGTGCAATCAGGGAGTGCCTAATTGTCCCAACTTGCTGTGCTCATCCCGGGACAAAGAGGTACCGTATTACTTCTTATCTTGGCTCATTGTACCAACAGGCAGGGACGTAGAGCGCCCAATTATCCCAGCTCTTTGTTCTCATATGGTGCTGAATGATCTGACATTGCAATGCGGCTTGTTAGTAGGGGGGAGCAGGGTCTACACCACAACAGAGCTATAGACACTTTCTTAACTAGCACAGCCAAAACCAGCGCAATCAAAACTCAAAGTTACGGGAAGAGATTTTCAGATAAAGATAACTACAGGATATTTCTGTGTGAATGTTCATTTACATTGTCCTCTTGAGTGGGTTTTGGTTCATTAAGAGGATCAAGACCCAAGCCAAGCAGTTGGTTTCCCCACAATTGGTAGCTTTAAGTTGAAAGTTGAAAATGTAACATCTTGATATTCAATTACTTAATTTCTTTATTTTTAACATCTTTAAGACTCATTTCCACAGGTGTTAAAGGAAAGTTAGTAGAGTGGAATTTTCTTAGCTTTTCCTTTTTTTTTTTTGTTGGTACCAGACTTTTTAATTATATTTTAGGCCAAATTGTTTTGTGAATATTAGAGTATTCACTTGACTGTTCTTGACCTTCTCACTGACGTTTGCTTTGCTTTGCTATCTAACCAAAGTAACCTGAGGAACGTTCAGGGAAAAATGACCTTTAAATGCCTGCTCATCTCAGGTAAAGAATAATAAGGGTTCACTGGCTCCCAACAGATGATAGGCTTTATTTAGGTGTCAGTATAAATTAATTTCACTAAAAGAGGAGAAATGCCTACAAGCTATTTGTGCAGAATCCTGAATTTGGTACCTACAAAGAAATTGACTTGAATGACATCTCTTCAGTGGATAGTAGTTGGTTCCCTGCAAACACACAAAAGGGTGGTTTCAAAGCTACAGCTGGCTAAGCCTGGTTTAGGTTTTCCAGTAAAACTGTCCTATTCTTCAGCCTTGTCTTATTTTTGAACACAAAACATAGTTTATGAAAAGCTTGATTTAGATTAGAATAAAAAGAAAAGCATTACCCAATTCATCTAAATACAGTTGTTCAAAGGCCTGATGAAAGCCCATATAGGTTAACAAGGGTCTTTCCTTCGATATTAGTGAAATCAGGTCAGTTTCTTATTTCAGTATATCTGGTCTACAGGCATCAAAACCAGCTGTAGACTCAAACAATTTGTTTGCACACTCCTCATTTATAGTTGGAGGATGAAAATTTAACTGGAAATAAAATGGATCAAAATCTTTCAGTATATACAGTCCCTGCTACCCAACCAACCTGAAAGTTGTACTACCTGGATAGCTTTGAGGTAGATAAAGAAATTAATTAAAATTAAGCTAGAGAACAAAATCTTACAAACCACTCAATCTGTAAACACCGATAGGAAGTATTTTGTTCCTGCTCTTCAAACAATAGGTGTAAGTCTTTCCTGAATTTTGTGTTTGCCAACCAGAACAAGCAGCAAAATTTTCCTGCCCTGACAAAGCAGCTCAATGCCAGGAAAGCCGATGCAGCTATATTCCCTCTGCTTTCAGTGAATGGACAAATCAAAGGCAGTTCAATGACACATGGATAATGTCTGACTGAGGGTGATAGTAGTTTTCTAAATTTGTCTGTCTTGGTACATGTGTGTCTGCGCAAGAACATTGGCCAAAAGTTGCACTGCTCCGTCATGTCGCTAAAACAATGCTTCTGGCAGGTGTGCTTTTGCCTGCTTGACCTCTGCATGTTCAGTGTAAGTATCAGCATCTGATTTATCATCGACCATACAATATACTTTCGCTTCTTCAGAAAACCTAAGCTACCAACATTTTTAAAAGTGCCTCTCACTTTGAAGAAAGTAATGCAGGATGGGAATCAAGGTCAGTGTCCATGTTCCAACTGGCCTTGGGGGGGTCACAGAAAAAGAGTTTGTCCTTCTGTTTAAAACCAGTTTCAAGAATCATTCCGCCTTTCTAGAGGAGAAGAGGAAATGCAAGACTCCTACTCCAAACTACATCTTAGTTTCTTAGAACTAAGCATGAGGCCATTTATAACTGTTGAGACTGTTTCTGAATAGATAATAATAAAGGACAATTCAGTGATAAAAGACAGAGTCTGAGCAAAGAGATTTTCCTACTTGGCAAGGATGGGGTATGGGAAGTATGGGGGGCATGGGGTTGGCACAGAAGGATCAGGCGTACTGAGAGAATTCGTAAAGTTAACTTTAAAATGTCTGTCTTTCTTTTGTCTGGCTTTTAATTTGTCTAGGTATAAATTAAATCTCATGATGTTGTGAAGATCAGAATCTCATACGTTTGAATGAGAGAAAAAGTTGAGGGCTCTTTGCAGCCTGTTTGAAATACCCCTGTGGTAGCAATTGGAGTGATCAGATGGATACAGAAAGAAGTGCCATTGAGGGAGGGAACTAGAGGGAAAGATACTGGTGACCTTGAGGGAGGTGGTGTTTTGGATCACCTGGGTGATTTTGACAGGCAATCAGTTTAGAGCAGTCAGAGTGACATTGATGACAATAACTGTTACACTGGTGACCTGTAAAACACAGGAAGAATCAATACACAGATGGTAGGAAGGTTAGTGGAAAAGACTCAAAAGTTCAGTTTTCCAAAACTTGAATAATTTCTCATGTGCTTCGAGCAAAAGAACACAAGTTATATTTTAATGCTGCTTCCATCTTAAATGCTTTCTTTTTTCTTCCCTCCATCTCTTCAGTTTTGTGCCTGTTTGCGTCCAAGGAGATTTGCTAGTGCTACAGTTCAGGCTGCTTTTGCCAGAACCTGAAGGGGTTATGCACAAAGATGGTGTTTCTTGAAAAATGTACCTGGAACTAGGGAGAAAAGATGTATCCTGTAATTTTGATGAGACATCCTTGAAGCCAAGTTGGCAACAGCTGAGTGACCCATGCTGCTTCTGCACAGACAGCTGCAGCTTAAGTTGGTAAAAAGAGAGAGAGATATGGAGAAAGCAGTACTACTTCTACCACTTTCTCTTGTAGTTTTCTGGAGCCTGCCTCAATTATGGCTCCACCATCAATCCTCAGAACCACTCCACAAGCACTGAGGATCAGCAAAGAGCTTAGACTCAGCGGTGAACAACAATAAGACTTGAACATTCATTTACCGTTGTAACTAGGGAACAGGATCACAAAGTTTATCTGCAGCTCTAGTAGAGCTTCCAATGCCTCCTATTGAGCTGTGCTGCTCTTCCCAGGAAGGAAATGTTTATCTACTCTTGCTGAGTTTTGACAGTTTTAGTCTGGAAATTAAGGAATCCAAGAAACAAAGAGGGAAATGCATATAGCTTGTCACTGAAACCTGACTAGACAATGCTGTTTTGTAGTAGCTTGTTGGGTTGGTATTAGCAGTGAGAACCTCTGGGTTGTTTCTTTTGGTGTTTAATACTAGAAGCAGAGAAGAGAAGGAAGTAGGCTGTTTCCCTCCATGGCATGATCATGGTAACAACAGAAGCAGCTGTGAAGTTGCTGTTGGAGTTTGAATAAAATACTTGTTTCTCTTGTGTTCTTTTTTCTTCAGATAATGAGGGTATCTAGAAATGGATCTAACTGAAAATCTGCAGTCAGATTCCTATTCTTCTAAAGCTCTTTACTCTTTTTTCCTTTACTCTTGCATGGTGTGAGGAGCAAGTGTGTAGAAGCCTGCCTGTTTCCAGTACCATCACAAAGACATAATAGGCATGCAGTGATTTCTTTTCAGAGTGCCTCTGTAATAAAATCTTCATCAGCTGTGCTTCATCTAACAGCTCGGTTGCCTTCTCAGGATTTCAGATTCGCAGAGGATATGCATTATAAAGTATTATCTCATTAAACTTGAACATCCCCAGAATATCATCTGCTTATCAAAGCCGTGGGATCCTTTGTTCAGCCTTTGCCAACAATCAAAACTGTACAAGACAATGATGAGTCTTCTCTGAGAGCAATGCTATCAGTACTTCTGAATGGTTACTTGTGTGTAATCAACACCTACTGCTTGAGCTAAGAATCGAAACCTCTCTTAAAAGGCAAGATAATGTATCAATGCTAAAAGGCCTCACTGAAACTGTTTTAGAACTTGTGATTAAGGCAGTTCTTGCCTACTCCATGTTATCCAAAAGAACAGTAAAACAAAACAACAGATTTTAGGGATGAATGAGCATTAGACAGAAGGCTATGCCTTGATATGATTCGACGTAGAATGAAAAGGACTGGGTCAAACAACCCATATGCTGTATGCCTATCAATACAGACTAAGACTTTTAATGTATTATTATTCGCTTAGCATTTTGCTCATTATTAAATACAGCATATTCACTGTAGTGCAGAAAGAAGTAATTTGAGTGACCATCACTTTACATTTAAAGATTTTGCATAAACATTTTTGTGTTAGGTATACGTATACAGATGTGTATTTATATAAGACCTTTGGTAAATTTTGTTTACTATTGTAGGACTCATAAACTGCATTTCTAAGAAAGTGAACACTGTTCATTTGTTTTGAATGGGACTTTGGAAAATAGTTTTCTTCCCTTAGTTTTGCAGGTGAAAGAGTTAAGACTTTGCCTTCAGTAGATTTATGAATGTTGCTGCAGACAAAAATTAGCTTAGCGGTTTTTGCTAACAGCTCTATTCTTTTTCTTCTGAACTCCACTTTTGCCTAGCAGAACTGTAAATTGTGTCCCAATAGAGGTAGGTAAACTGAAGGTCAAAGAGAAATGTGACATGCTGAATCACACGGCTTCACTTTCATGAAGGTAGGAAGAACTCTGTAAGAGCAGATCGTAAACAAGCTGGAAATTGTGGGGGTTAAAACCCTGCAGAAAAAAAAAAAGTAAGTAACTTTTCCCCTGTGACATTTTTGCAGTGGGATGCAGAGGAGTTTCTTTTTTAGAAAAGTAAGAAGCAAAAGTAATATACTTGGTCAACCTTGTGCCTTGCTGCATTCAAATAACTACTTGTGAAAATAACGAGTAGAGTCACCTAGTGCAGATTTTATCCATGGTGTATAATGCTTGTGGAAAAAAACTGGGTCTTTTCTTTGCCTTCGTAGATGCTGCTCTGAGATTAGGTGGAAGAACATTATAATTTCTGTTGTGCTGCACAAAGCTGTTTGTTCTTTAACTCTATGTTGAAGTCTAACATAGGAAAAAATCAGTAAGTCTTGGACTTGCTAGCATCCAGTAAACTACACCATGAATGGCGTTACATTTCTGCTTCTCAGCCCACAGGCATCAGAAGGTTGGTGACTACAGTGCAACATACCTTGGTGCTGGCAAGCAGTGAATAGATTTCAGTTTTTAACTCTTAACAAATATACCTGCAAAGAGTTTGAATACTTGTACTTTAGATGGATAGTTTGTACTTCAAAGCAAATGAGGAATGATTAAGAGCTTTAGGATCAGATTCATGTCTTCAGCTTTGCCACTTGCTCTGTCAGTGACTGAGGAACAAGACACTCAGTATCTCTTTCATTTATCACAGGCTATCCCCAGTTTTATGTTCAGAGCAATTTTAAAGTTTATTCTTCCCAAATCTGTTCTCTTTCGTCTGACATTAACAAAAACTTATCTTTTCTGCTTTAAAAAATTCCTTTCCTGTTTCTAGGACTGACCTTCTGTTATTTCTTATCCAGTGCAGATGTGATCCCTACTGCTTTAACTGCTCATCCTGATGTTTTCTGTCCTCCCATTTACCTTTTTTATTGAAATATCTTTGGATTTCTTCCAATGTAACTAATGCCAGTGTGGCCAGATGCCAAAAAGCATCACTGAAACTCCACTCTGTTCTTCCTATTGTTTCTGACAATGGTCCTCTGCCATAACGCTTACACAAAACTTGGGGCGAGTTATTTGGCTGGTGTAATGAGTTCAGTCGTTTTCACTATGACCTATAATTTGCTCCCTCATCTGTCTTTACCACCTTTTCAGTAGTAGGGCAAAGGTGAGTACTTATTTTTTCTATTTTTATAGCAGTCACAGAGTTAGGTGACCTCTTTGGAAGATGCTGAATGACTTGGGCAGCTGGTGACAGTGGTACACCTGCAAGGAACGTCACAGATTTTCTGTGCTCTTTCAGTTTGACGAGAGACTTCAGCTTCACCCCCAGTACAGATATTTGTATGTTTCTACGTTATCAGAGGCTTGCCATTTATGTACTCGTTCTGCTATATTTTTACAGCATCAGTGACAGAGGTGCAGGGCTAAGACTCTAAGCTGTGAAAAACCAACAAATTAACACCAGGAATGCCAGCTCTTAAGGTGACATCAGTGATAACAGGAGTTACTTCTCTTTGCAATCTGATTGCCTGCTGGTTTTGGACGTACAGAGCTCTGCCTTGTGCTAGACATGTGAATGCCTCCCGATAGCTGTGAGGCAGAGGCTGTGTCCGGGCACATTGTGCATCGTCAGTGCTTTGATGAAGGTGCGCTGCGGTGTGATTGCCTGCCCAGTGACGCGGGGGTGGCTGTCCAATTGTTTTGGATGAATCACTGGTTAACACTAGTGTTTCATCACTATGTGATTCAAATAATTGTAGGATTTGGGGTAGTTTTAAACTCCAGGCTGGAACATTGTCGTTCACAACCCCATCAATAACATTCTGCTTGGGAGGAAATGATAAAGCCATGTTCATTTTCACTGAACCTGAATAAAACTTTAACCTGGGTATGAGAAATCTGGTTGTTTGGTGGAATGCTTCTGTATGTTCCCTTACTGAAGGGAGGGGATCTATTTTGATGTGTTGAATGAGACTGCAAATATTAGCGCTGTTTTTTGACTAAAACTGTCCTTTCAGTGTCTCAATATGTTGGATTTGGTTGAAAATTGAATTTTTAGTTGTTATGTCTTTATCTCGGTTGGGCTACTTCATCGTTTGCTGCTTACTCTGAGTGAAGTAGCGTGATTGCTGACTGATTTGAGCTCTTTTGCCAGTGAGAGTCTTTCAGTTGATAATAGTGGGGTTTTGAAAAGGGTGCATTATGTGCAACCTAAATTCTAGTGTTGGCTGCCTATGAAACAGCTGATCTATTTAAGTGTATTTATTGTCTTTTAAGGACCTTAATTTTGCTGTCTCTGTTATTTAAATCCAGCGTCTTCAACCTTGTTTTGACTGTTATCTGAACTCAAATATTCAATTCTGTCAAAAGCCTGTTTGGGGAAAAAAAAAAAAGTTTTCTCTCCAGAAATGTTATTAAAAATGCCTTCTATTTGTTCATAACCTGTGTAACTATTTTGAAAAGGCTACTTACAATATACAGTGTGTATGAAGTTTATTATTTTAACTTACAACAGTTTTCTCCTCTTCTTTGAAGAGGAAACACTTTCCAGGTTTTGTGATGTTCTGTAATACCTGATAATATTGGTAGAACTTGCTATTTATTGCCTACAGTTTTCTCAACTTGTTTTATTTTACATTTTAAATACACTGTGATCTACTGTATTGAAATGCTGAAATTGTTTCTATAACGTCTCTTCCTTATTTCTACCAAAATAATTTTATTGAAAACTTAGAAAGATAATGTAATAGACATTTCATAGTAACATAAATATAATTAAATAGAAAATACAATTTATTCCCATTAAAATTTGTCTTTATTAATGGAGTTTTTGTTAAAATTAGAGAAAGATAATTATTTTACATTTTCCTGCAGATGTTCTATTTAATAGCCTAATATTCTAAAGACAAAGTACAACCTTCTGCATTCTGTAGGTGTCAACTAAGAATATTTGCTTTTGTGCATGAAATTCAGTATAGCTCAAATTAATGTATGAGCAATCAAACTAAAATAGATAAAAGGTAAAGTATTTAAATGTAAAATATGAATATTCACAGAAAAAATTCTTAACCACTTCTGTTTCAGGAGTCCCTGTATACTTTTAAAGCAGAGTCATTAAATGTCCACTCACACTGTTTCAAAACAATGAATTGAAATATCTTCTGGGCCTACGTTTTAGTAGTCAGGTCTATACACCAATTGCTCTCTCTGGGTGCTGCTTCTCGTGAAGACCTTAGAGGAGGTTTAGAGATCACAGGGGACCTTTAGTTAGAGCTGCGCATAATGATTCTTAATTAGGTCAGGTAATGGTGGGTATCAGCATTCTGCAGCAAATGGAGCTTGAAATGTTTTGGGGATGGAGGGTGGGTTGAATTTCTCCATTAGATGCTTTGGCTGAAGTTCAGGAAGGAGTAGGAAAACATTACTTTCTGCTCGTTTATGTAATCAGCCCCATAAAGGATATTTTGGGAGGGGGGGAAAAAAACCCCAGACCAAAAAACCCCACTTTGTTTTGCATTATGAAATTAGTCACACCCACACAACATAATGACCTCTTTTAATACTTTGATTCCGTTGTATTGAAGTTGTATGTTGTGTGCAGCTGTGTTAATGTAGTCTAAAATATTTGACTCCACATTTTACTAAACGTTTTGCTGCCTTCTCATAATTTTATGTTTTCTTAAGAATTAATCATTTCTGTGCTATTTATGCACAGTTTAAGGATTATAATAAGTATTCCAAAACTAATTCTATTTGCTATTCATATGATAAATGGATTAAGAATCGTAGTTATGAAAAATAGTTGTTAGAGTCAAATTATCATTTGATAGTTAACATTCTCAAATAATAGGATGCTCCTCTGGTAAAGGAAGATACATTACATCTGCAGGAGCTGCATCATTTTTCCGACTTCTTAGGTGGAGGTTTAGAAGTTTTCCCATAGAAAATACTGGTTTCTCATAACAGATTACATTGATGTAGTGCATTTCACGTGAAAGCCTCATTGCTTTTATAAACATCATTATTATTATTCTTTATCTTACAGTAACATCTAGAATCCCCTGCTGAGATCAGTTCCCTTCAGTGCTAAGCGCTGTGCAAAATACCAAGTGAAATAAATTCTCCCCAAGCATGCTAATGTCTGAGCACACATTCTGCGTACGTGCTCTGTGCCAAGGAATTACACTGAACGCGAAAATCCCTTCTCCCAGCCGATGGGACTTGTTGGGCTAAAGAGCTGCAGAGTCCTGTGGGAGAGGTGTTCCTCCATGGAGCCAGAACAGAAGGAGAAAGTGTAAGTCTCAAATATAGCTGCCATAGGGCAATACGCTTGGGAAATATGGGTTTAGAACATTCTCCACATCATTTTGAGTGAACTAATAGGCAGACTTCTTAAAATGAATTATGCTCATACAAAATGAGCTAGTTGGAAATGCAATATTTACATTAATTATGTTCCCAGAAAAAATACAAGTGAAATACGTTGATACTTTATGGTACCTGAATATTGCATCTATACATACAGTATAACTAAGTATGTTAAGTTCACTGAAGGAGAGGATCTACTTTTTTCCTGGGATAAATCCCTAATGCTTGTTCAGTATAACAAAGGAGTATTTTAGTAAGTTGGTAAGCAAAATAAGTCAATTTACTAGTGCTTTTCTAGAGCCAGATTTAGGTAAGAACATTTTCATCTACTTTTATTAAGAACTAGGAAGAATGCCTGCTCAGTGTTCGTGCATTTGCATGCTTGCAATGACTGCTCCCCGTTGTCACGTAGCAGAAGCAAGCCCTGAACTTTGTGTGTGTCAGCTGTTTGAGCACTGAAAATTCAAGGTCCTGTTCTCTTTAGTTTGCTCAGGAACCTGATGGTGATTTTTAATGTGAATGTGATCTGTTCTCTACTTTGAAAGCCACTACAAGTTGTCATTGGGGCGTGCTGAAAGCTTTTTGAGGCTGTTAATCTATGAGAATGGAGATCAGAGGTTTGGGGTTTTTTTAAATGAAAACATTGTTCAGATAATTGTGGAAGTAGTGAGAATGTGATTTTTGTCTGTCTAAATAGGCAGAATGGGCAGCCCTCAGCAGAGGATACCTGAAATATAACCGTAAGCTCTCTTTGAATCTTCGTGAGCTACAGCTCTTTGGTCCAGGTGAACTGGAGGATTGAGGTCTGCCTATGGGTTTGTGGTTGCAGGAAAAAATTGTGTTTGTTAGTGTACTGATATGATTCTCCCTTTGTAACTTCCAGGAGAGCACTATAAAAGTCTCTTATTTCCTGTTTAAAGTCACTTTGGGAGTAAAGAGGAGGCTATTTTATTTCAGAATGAAAGCTTTCACCTGCAAGCTCTAATACTATAATTGGATCATTACAGATAAGCTGCAGGTTATGCCAGGATCACTTTTCTGCCATCTATGACTGCAGACGTGCTTGTGATCTCCGCTGAGCTCCGCGGCAGTGTTTCTCTGGCCACAGCACATCTCATTCTCAGGGTCTTGGCCTGGGGCTATCCAAAGGTTCTCTGAAGTGAGGTCCTGGGTGAGGGCAATGGACATCCCTTCCCATAAATTTTGAGAGAGATTTTATACTTTGTTTCCCACTGACAGAAAATGTTTTGACTCCCACTGATCAGGATTTACGTTAGTGAGGAAGTGTTGTCGAATACTCACAGCCTTTGCGTCCACAGCTGTGTGAAACAGACCCAAAGGCTCAGGGATGTGAGAGAACTGTATATTAAAAGGAAATATGATCACCCCTGCCACCGAAGTGATATAGAGAGAAACGAAAATGTTTGCCTGTCACTAAAACTTTTAAAGAAATGCAATGGACTTTTTTAAAAATTGAAATTTTACTTTTTAGGCTTTTTACATGTGTTTGTAAATATTTTATCATTTTATTTGCTATAAGTTGCTAGATGATATTTTTTAAATTTACCTACTATTTCCATTCTCCAGGTCCAATTTATAAAATTTTATCTCACTTTTCTATTGAAAAGACAAAAAAAAAAAAAAAAGGAAGAAGGAATATAAGTGAAATTAAAAGGCAAAGATAACTTCAGAAGTTAATTCAAGTGTAACTGTTCGGGTGTGAGGATAGGCGTGAATGAGGAAACAGCCAACCACTTTCATTTGGGGACTGGGAAACCGTAGTTCCCTGTGTTGAAGGTGGCTCCACTATTTCCTCAGTCCCGCTCCAAGGTGAACGTTTGCTCTTACTCTGCTGGAATTGAATTGGTGATGATAGAGATTGTTCAGCCTGTAGTCAGTCTGGGCAAGACATGTTCTTGTCCTGCAGCCTCTGCTGCAAGTGCAGTCACAAAGGGGTACCCAGCCTTGTTTTAAACAAGCCACCTCAAGTACCGCTAGCCATGTAGCTGGGACAACCCTTACTCCTAAGGTGGCTTCTTGGTCTCAGACTCTGTTTATTTTTCTCTTATTTATTAATATGACTATTTCCCTGTCATCTTGGACAGGTTTTATGCCGTATGGTTTGCTTTGTTAGCAGTATCTAAGCTGATTAGTTTGATGCTAGCTTGACTTTCATTACAGGTGCCGAGTGGCCTATCAATACTTTTTACAGCAGTCAGAATGCTGCTCTGACTAGATATTGGTAAAGAGTGGCTGGAGCTTTTTAGGGTTGAAAACAATATTTGATTGTCTCGCATTTCTGAAGCACATTCACTGTTCATGTATTCAAATATTTGAAGACGGTGACAGGCGTAGAGATGGCCATCTGTGTTGTTTTTCTTAAGGCCTTCACAGAGCTTTTAAATTATACACTGGAATATTAAGTTGATACATTCATGATATATATGTTTTCTGCTGTATGTTGACCAAGTGTCTTGACTACTTCATGCAATTACCAAATGTTAGCGACAGGCAGATTGGAGAGAGACCTACTCTGCCTAAGGAAATTTATAATAGTTTCTTACATGTAGGGCAAACTTAAAAGACAGCTAAGCCAAACTAACACGTACTCCTCCCAATGCACACATATGCCTCAGTGGTGCTGGCTGCGCATTCCTCCCTTTATCCTTTGTGCTGGCTTCAGCCCTACTCAATTCAGCCAGTTTAACCTGGCAAGAGAAAAAGTACGAGTGAATAGCTTTCTGTGAACTTAACAAGTTTGATTGTCTCAGCGCAGGCTTCACCAAGCATCACTAAAGTACTAGGAAGCAGGAGGAGATTGTGTGCACGGGAGCAGAGCGCAGAGGGATCTCCCCATTGATGATAGCCGGCCTCTGGATCACTGCAAGCTGCAACAGGTGGCCTAGGTGGCCAAGCCCCGGGGTGTCGTGTATTGTCCATGGTATGAAGCAGATGAACGGCTGAAATGCGTTTGTGCTTGTACTGCAGAAAAAAGACAAAGCAGACCAAAGCCTGAAATGTCGGTGTACCCGTTCTCTGAAAATGACTTAAACTTGTCAATATATAGTTTTTACCCTGCGTGCTGAACAGAGAATACCTGGTGAAAAGGAGAAGACAGGACAACCTGTAACTGCAACCTCGCAAACTGCCTTTCAGCATTGTTCTTCCTGCATGTGCAGGTGATTTGGTCATTAGCAGGGGTAAGTGAAAAAATACTGCTTTTCTTCATTTTTCTATCGGATGCTTGGGTCTAAATATCTTCTTTTATTATAAACCTTAAGATCTGTTAGGAGCAATTTTGTCCTTGTTTTCTTCTTTAGCTTAGATGCCTATATGATGACTATGGCCAGTTAGTCATTGGACAGATCTTGAGAAAAGAGATTTACCAGGAAAATGCCTTCTATGTTACAGCTTTTTTCCTTGGGGACTTAACCTCTTCATGGCTTTGTAGCTTTACAGCGTGAACCTCGTTACACAGTTCCTGAGGTTTTCCCAGTGTCGCATTCTTAGTTTCTTAATTTCCATCCTGTAGGAAAAAAATCTTGCTTGATTTACATAGAGTTTTGCTTCTCTATGTTGCTGAAAGCGTGTGTGTCTGAGACAATTGCAGAGATTGTTAAAATAAAGCACGTCAGTTGTGTTGATCAAAGAGTACAAGTAGCTTACATCTGTTGAAAGATTTTCATGACTGTAGCTTAATGATCTTTGTGAAGAGACCTAAAGTTAAAAAGTTTGGTTTAAAATGATTGCCAGACTATGCGTTACAGATATGAAATTTCTCTGATTATTGTTTCTGCTGAGACTTATAATAAAGCAGTATTTTTTGTGGTAGTTTTTTATTTTCAATATAGTATTAACCAAGAAATATTAACACTTAGGGGAAGCAACCCTTGGTGCCATGAGAACTAAACTGATATAGGTACTTAGAGAAATGAAAGGATCCATATTGGAGGCCTTTATGTACTCAAGCTTTATTTGATAGTAGTAATTTGGCAACTTGCACAAGTGTGAAGTCCTAAACATGTATCTAGAAAATTTAACAGCAGCGACTTCTCAAATGGCTAATATTTGAGGTATCGTTAATGTTATATAGGTCTGAGGTTGGCCCATGCAGTCCAGAATAGACTACTGCCAAGAAGTGTGGCTTAAGAGACGTTGTTGATCTTGCTGCATCCTGTGGCCACTCAGGCAAGTGGTTAAAGATTGGCAAAGACGGGATCTGTGACTCAGTTCCCAGTGTAGTAAATGGGGCTCTGACACTTCCTTCTGCCTGCTCTTTGTGTGCTTTAAGTAAGCTGTCAGAGGTGGGGGATGCCTTGCATCTTGTTATATGCTTATCAAACATAAAGCATGATGAGTCTTTTTATCAGATGGTTCATATGGATGCTACTGTAACAATAATACTATAATAAATAATAATAAAATCCTGTCTCATCTCCTGAAATCCACTTCTCATACGTGCTTCTAGACAATGAGAGCCTTAAAAATCATTCACCTAGAGAAATGAGAACACAACGCTAATCGCATCAAAACAATCTGAAATCCAGTGTTGCTTTCATTATCCTGAAGTCTGCAATATGCTATCCTCATTGTTCCTTTGTATAATGGAATTTATTGAGACTATTCATCCTTCACACACACTGCAGAAGTGTGCTTTGTAAAGCTAAGAAAGCTGTAGAGTTAATAGTGTAATAATTCAGCAAGAAAAACTGATTTGCAAGTGACCCATGTATCAGGCTGTCGATGGTGCTTAAAGGTAGTTCATAAATTCTTGACAAAGAAAGGTGTGGGCTTTGGGGACCACCCTAGTTTATAAATAAAATGGCCTTGTAAGAGTCAGTCACAGGAGCTTAATGCAGAATGTTTTTCTTGCATGTAATTTACCTACAACCAGAGGAGAGGAGGGAAAGAAAACAACATTTTGCGATCAAAAGCTAACAAAACTGCTTAGACCTTAGAGATGTAGCAGTTGTGCTTGAACGTAGACTGTGTTAGAGATTGCTGCAATATTCCTTCTATCCCTACCCATTCCCAGGGAATCTTGAGCAATCAGATTTCAGGGTCATCATTCTTTAGGTTTTACTCAGGCATTTAACTGCCACCTGGATTTGAGATGAGACCGTGTTTTTTCTCTTCCTGTTTGTGAGGACCTTGTTAGGTCAGTGGTGCTTAGAAAAAGCTGTCTGCCTGTTAATACCATGTTCATATTAAAAATTATCTGGAAACTAGAATTTGCCTGAATTGAAATTGTCTATAGATGCTTATGTTGCTGTATGATCTTTAGGTGCTTACTCTAAAGCAAGTTACACTTCCTGGGTGGGAAGTAAAGGAGGACTTTATTCTTACTGGCCATTCTTTGAATGGTGAAATGATTGTTTTGCCTTCTTATCTTTCTTTCTCGGGAAGGGTCTGGCAGCAGCTGCTGCCCTTACATTTCCCCGATTGTGGAGGCTTTGTGTGTGAGTGTCCTGTGTTGGCTGGGAAGGTCTGAAATTACTGTGCTCTGCTGTCATGGGGTGGCTTTGCAGTGCCCCAGTGTTGTGGTGTAGGCCCCGCTTCCCCCTACTAACAAGCCGCATTGCAATATCAGATCATTCAGCACCATATAAGAACAAAGATCTGGGATAATTGGGCACTCTACGACCCTGCCTGTTGGTACAGTGAGCCAAGATATGAGGTAATACAGTACCTCTCTGTCCTGGGATGAGCACAGCAAGTTGGGACAATTAGGCACTCCCTAACTGCACCTGGAACTCCTGCTGCCATCACAGTGAGTTGAAGTGATTAGG
>VZSC01015398.1:529051-545409 GCA_013398225.1 Steatornis caripensis
CTCCTCTCCTCTCCTCTCCTCTCCACTCCCCTCCCCTCCCCATAGTTGAGTCCTTATGTCACCAAGGCAATTATCATGAAACAGAAATGTTTATACAGGCCTTCATAGGGGCATTGCCACAGCCCCCTCACAGGAATGATATAAACTGACTTAGAAGGTTAGAGCTTCTAAGGAAAACCAAGCACCAATATCCTGAACTACTAGAAGTTTTTCTTGTACTAGTTTCAAGGATTTACTCCATTCCTCTCTTGGTTGAGGACACCATTGCTTGAAACGCAGGACAAATGTTAAGCCGACCAGAGAACATAGCCATCCTCTAAGTAAAGAGTTACTTTTTCAATAACAAATTGACTTAAAAATCAGTTATAAATCCAAAAGAAGTGGCATAGTTATGAACTTGAGTTAAAGCAGATTGCAATGTACTTTGACTTTAAATAGGTGGCAATACATATCCATTACTCTGGTCAATATGCTGATGGAAAATGGGGTCAGAATAATAAAGCATCTAATGAACAAAAAAACCAAAAACAGCATCTGATCTATGTTTAGCTTTCTTAATTGCAGGATAGCAACAGTGAAACAGAAGTTGTCATCAGATAACATTTAATTTAGCAGAAAACTGAGAACTGGAACACCTATAGCGCTAGAAATTTATGCCAGAGCTCCCCAGAAGTAAAAAGCCTCTATAAAACAAAATATTGCATGTGAGATTTGAGGTCACAGGAATTGTTTTGTCCACATGTAATGGTAGTCACTTTCTGCAAAACTCAATAAGCAAGTCCCTATAAATGGCCCTGCAGGTTTACAAGGTTGACTTACTAGATGAACACACAGTAGTGAAGAATAATGATACTACCATTTTCCAAAAAGAGAGATTAGAGATGTGTAACATGTGGTGTTCCATGAAGAAAATCGTAGGATTGACCCCATTGGATTGAGACAGATGATCTCCATGACATGATGCTGTCAGAATGAGCTGATATATTATGTATGTGGCCTCTTGTAGTCATGGGTGACTCACAGTAAATGTCTATCACCAGTCAAAAAAGACTTTAGGAAAATCTAAGGAAATTCCACCTAGCCAAGTGACAGGGTAAGTGAGGATGTTAGAAATAAGGCAATAATCTTTAAAAAATTAAAGTACCAGGAAAAAAACCCAGAAAGGATTATAAACTTACCTATGGTAGATCCCGCTTTGAGAGAAGGATGATCTGCAGTGGACTCTTCCTGCTTAGAGTTTTCTTCTATGAAATCTAAGTACAATTTAGCAGGCCAAAACCCCAAACAAGCAAACAACAACAAAATAAACAAACCCCCCAAAAACCTGAAAATTGTATAAAAAAACCCAACAAAAAACCCCCAACAATGTGATTTTTTAAAAACACATCAGAAATGTGCAGCCTAATGTAAAGGCATGGGAGAAAAACTTTTTTTAAACATCACCTCTGTGGAGAAGATTGGGGAGATACCCATGCTGGAAGTGCATTTAAAGGGCTCGTATGATGTGGTAATCCTCAAAGAGAAATTCCGGTCCATGTGATTGCAAAAAAAATGCTGGAGTATGTGATAAGAAATTACCAGGAGCAGATGTTATCATCCAATATTTCAGAATGATTTCTGCAGTGAAATTGCTGCCTTTGTATGTGACAATGAGAAGGGTTGTGTGTTCAATCACATTTTTAAAAGGATTCCAGAGGAAAGGCAGAGCACTAACGTCATGAGACCTAATGTCTGTTGTGGGGGGAAAAAAGATAGAAACCATAATACGAAATAGAATGAATGGACACACAGATGGATGTGATATTTTGGGAAGAAGTCAGCACAGTTCTGAAGGGAAGTCAAGCCCCACAAATCCACTGCAGTTCTCTGAAGGAGTAGCT
Source organism: Steatornis caripensis (assembly GCA_013398225.1). Taxonomy (NCBI): domain Eukaryota; kingdom Metazoa; phylum Chordata; class Aves; order Caprimulgiformes; family Steatornithidae; genus Steatornis; species Steatornis caripensis. The sequence goes on from VZSC01015398.1 coordinate 530,932, forward strand.
AAGTAGGTGGATAAGATAAAGCCTGCTGATATGTAATCAATTTGGACTTTCAAAAAGGTATTTGACAAGGTCCCTTGCTAGTACTTTTGAAGAAACTTAGCCACTGTGTATTCGTTGAAGGAATAAATAACCAGTCAGGGATCAAAAGAAACAGTCAGGAGATAAACAGTATTATGACACAGTTTTCTTATGAGATCAAGTTATTCAAGATAATAATGAGGAGGACCTGAATATGAACATGAGATGAAATATTTGTCATGCTGAGTGACTGGGTGATAAAATGTCAAATGAAATTGAATGTAAATAAAATGCAAAATAATACACATGAGAGAATAAAACCTTTGTAGTGCTTGTTTCTGATTTGAACGTAAGCACTAAGAAGTAAGTTTATAATTGATAGTTCAGAGAGAATGCCAGAGTTGTGCTCAGTAATGATCACAGTAAGTACGAATATTAAACATTATTATGGTGAGAGTAGAAAACAGAATGAAAAAATGTCATGTCACCACATTTACCAATGATACACATACGTTGACTAACATGCACAGTTCTGGTGAAACTGCATCAGAAAGATGTAGTAAAACTAGGAGTGGTACAGATGGGAGGTAGCAAGTGTGATCAAAGATGCACTATGTTCCATGACTAAAATTGTCTCTTCAGCCTAGAAAACAGTTTTATGTTCTGTAGCTGAGAGATGCTTCGAGACATGGAGGAAAAACCTAACCCCCAGGTCTTTCCTGAACCTATGCAAGACGACATACCCACTAAACCAGACTGAGATAAAAAGAGGATAGTAGGAAACTTGCACACCCATTTCAGTATTATCTCTGAGTCAGCACTTTGCAAAGTGATGTCATAGGCTGAGGGGATGTGGAGAAGTGTCAGACGTGGGAAGAAGGGAGTAGTAGCGTAAGAGTGATTGAATAAATGAAAAACATCTCCAGACTTTCATGACCAACTTCTTTTGTTGTTTGAAATGATCAGCAGGAGGAGCGTGCCACATCTGTGTGCCTGGGGCACTTGCAAAATGTGCTCATCTTTAGAAATGAACAAAAGATGAAATCAGTCTGCTTTGAGTTCTAGGGATTAGTCCTTTCTCTCCTCGTGCTGCCCCAGGGAAGCACTGTGGGGTGCTAGGTAGCAGTGTGGGTTTAAGGAAGTGGCAGCCTGGCGCAGCTTTGCATGTTATTTTTAAAAGAAACCGAGTTTTAGGAATTATAATTAGAGAGCTCTGAAGATATATTAGATTTGATTTGCACAAGCAAAGCCTCATCTGCTTCCTCAGGGGTATCCCTGATTACATGCAGTCTTGTTTTGAAATCCCCACAGTGGCAAGAGGCTGGTTTCCTTTTTGGAGCACGCATGTCAACGTGTCTCTAATTCCGCTGCTCTTACTTAGTGGAAAGAAAGGTTCGACCGAGTAACAGCAAAGAGAAGTAAAATGGTGTTGTGCTGTACTTTCCTGTGCCTGTTAAATCTGCAAATGGAGTTTAGGGAGGAAACATACTAATTTTCCTTTCTCACCATGAAGATTCCTTTTTCTTGCATAATAGTGGTGCAAGCCTGACTTCCCCTATCATTTCAAACAGACAATGACATTTTGTGCTTTGGAATGCACAGGTACCTCTTGTATTCTTTGATTTCTCCTTGAAGATGAACAGTGAAGAACATGGCTGCAGCTCAGACATACTGAACCTGTGAGCTTATGATACCATCGTGGGAAGGAAACAAAGGTGTCATCTGTTTATGTCGTTCTCTTTACGTCCTTGAACAAAAGCACAGTCTCAGCACGTAGAAGAGGTAGCTGTGCAGTGTATATAACCACACAGTTTTCACAGATGAATTCCTATTACTGTAAGGAAAATAATTTCTTAGACTATATCTAAGTTTTTAACAAATCTGCGCTTGTCTCTTTAGTGCCCACATAGGTTACTGCTGCTTAGCTCATCTTTTCTGTCTCAGTGCTTTGGTCAAACCACTTCTCTTGGTGTTATTATTTTGTCAGTGTAAGTTATATTTTTTGCCGCATTGAAGTGATGCCGTTCTCTAATATATAAAATGGTGATTCTGAAGTGGGATAAACCTTTCATGCTGGCTCATCCCCTACATGTTCCATTTTGAAAAAACACCTTTGTCCCTTCTGCCCTGCTACTCCTCACTCTATGGAGGGGGTCATCTTTATGCTTCTCTTCTTGATGATGGTCATAAGACAACTTGACCATGATGAGGTTGCTGAAGCTCTAGGGGCGTTGTCTGCAGCGCTGAGCATTGGTACAGTGTTGCATAGGACTTCCCTGCTGGTCTGTTTCTATCTGTTGTCTCATGCCTTATACCATTTCTACAGCAAAGACTGGATTCTAAAGAGAGTTCTAGTCTTTGTTTGCATAGCACCGGGTGCTACAGTGCAGGGTGCTAATGAGAATGGTATTGTAATGGCCATAGTATGCCTCAAGTCATATCAGATTGGGGTTGTTCAGCCTGGAGAAGAGAAGACTCAGGGGAGAAATTACAGCAGCCTTCCAGTACTTGAAGGTGCTTACAAGAGAGCTGGAGAGGGACTTTTTACAAGAGCATGTGGTGATAGGACAAGGGGTAACGGTTTTAAACTGAAAGAGGCTAGATTTATATTAGATATTAGGAAGACATTCTTTACGATAAGAGTGATGAGACACTGGAAGAGGCTGCCCAGAGAAGTTGTGATTGCCACCTCCATGGAAGTGTTCAAGACCAGGTTGGGTGGGGCTTTGAGCAACCTGGTCTGGTGGAAGGTGTCTGTGCACATGGCAGGGGGGTTGGAACGAGATGATCTTCAAGGTCATTTTCAACACAAACCATTCTGTGATTCTATTAAATGGGTAATAAACTGTCCCCAAAAAGAAACTTTAAAAGGGTTGAGGGAAAACTACCATCCAGCCAACATGAAAGACTGCATCAGGCATTCTGCATGCAGTAAGCACAAACATCTGATTTGTCATGAACGCGAACATGGGAATGCATCGAAAACATACAATAACAAATAGTGAAACCATGTGCAACTGAAACATACACTGGGAAGTTTTGTGGGTCAGGAACCATTGTTTTCTGCCATGTACTATCACTGTATGAAAAAGACATCTGCCACCAAGCAAACTGTTGCTGTAGTTTATTTGGCTACTGAGATGCTATGAAAATGCCATCTGAGAAGCGTGAAATTAGATGTCCTTGCCAAGTTATTATTAGAGTAACTGTATTAAAACATAGCATCACTACAGTTTTTTGCCTTTCAGTACTATTTACATTGAGTTGGCCTTATTACTCCCACAAATCTTGTTATACTTAGAAGACTACAGAAAATGCTAGGAAGAGTATGTATGATCTATGCTATTTACCAAAATGTTTATTTCAAAATCTGATACAATATTGTCCTGGTTTGACTCCAATGCAGTACTCCATCCCATACACATCATGCTCAGAATAAAGGTGAGGGATCATAAGGGTCACTCCCTCTCCCTTTATGGCCAGGGCACTGATGGGCTCTAACGGCCCTAAGCAGACTCACCTGGTGCTTCCACCCACACCTATGGCCCAGGAGCCTGTTTAAGCCCAGTAGGGGGCTGTTGGGGGAGGGGAGGGGGGGGCGTAGGCGTAGGATGTTGATGTTGATGTTGATGTTGATGTTGATGTTGATGTTGATGTTGATGTTGATGTTGATGTTGATGTTGATGTTGATGTTGATGTTGATGTTGATGTTGATGTTGATGTTGATGTTGATGTTGATGTTGATGTTGATGTTGATGTTGATGTTGATGTTGATGTTGATGTTGATGTTGATGTTGATGTTGATGTTGATGTTGATGTTGATGTTGATGTTGATGTTGATGTTGATGTTGATGTTGATGTTGATGTTGATGTTGATGTTGATGTTGATGTTGATGTTGATGTTGATGTTGATGTTGATGTGTGCTGCTCTCTGACTCTACCCAGCTCCTTGCTTAAGCATCTGAGGAGGGCTCTACCCACTTCTTTGCTTCAGCAGCCAAGGAGGACTCTATCCAATTATTCTGCTTTTGATCCTGAATCTAGCTCCTGCCTGCTGCTGAGTACAGTCTGGGAATTTCCTGGGGTGTGCTCCACAGTGTCCAGGTGACGTGTATGTCATCAGTGGTGGGGGAAGATTGATATTGGGTTTGTGCATTTTTTCCCATTATTATAATACACAATCCTTGTAGTTAGATTAAAGTTGTTTTTAACCTTTCCAACCTCTAAGTCTCTTTCCCTTTTCTCTTTTCCCTCCATTTTGGGAAGGGAGGGAGTTAACAAAGAGCATCTGTTGTTTGTTTAATAGCCAGCCTAGCTTTAAACCGTGACAGATTTATTGATGCCCAACGTGGGGCACGACTCAAACCAGGACAAATATCCAGGATATATTTGCCAGACTTATGCCCAAATCAGTCTAGATGTACCAACGTTTGGAGAAGAGGATGGACAGTAGAAAACAGATTATTTGTCATTCTGTGCGTAGATATGATCCTGTTTGCCCTTCTTGCAACGTCAGATGGTTTCCTGAGATTCCTCTGGCAGAAATATTTCCAGGAAACCTGGGCGCTTTATTGTACCACTGCCTGAGAATTCAGAGTCATTTCAATGTGCACAGTTGACAACTGTCAATGATCAGTGAAGGCTGATCGTTATACTTGATACTATGTATAAACCACCTGATAGAATGTTGAATGGGATAAAATTATTATTTCTAGTTAAACTTTAATAATTTTGGAGTGGAGAAAGTAAGTGTGTGTGAAGACTGTTAGTACTAACCAGCATGTGGTTGATTCTCATTTGAGACACAAATTGCTGTGTTACTGCAGGCTGTGACCCAGTAAAACCTTCAGCTTGGAGCGAGCAGAGTAGCTGTTACTCTTCATTGTCCAGAAGGGAACCAGGTGTAAAATGGCTGTGCTTTTTCAAATGGTTGTTAGAAGTTTTTAAAATCTCTGGTATGTATTTTTCCTAACCTCTTATGGGATTACTTTCTTGTTCACTGTATTGACTATCGCAAGAAGCTCATGACTTGCCTAACAATGAAATACCTGAACAAAAATAGAGCGTTGTTATGTCATAACCTTATGGATGTGCAGGGGGCATTGGGAACTTCTCTGCTTGAGCTGGATTTTTTAATTTTCTGAGAGACACCTAGGTACACCGTGGATTCCTCAGTACCAAGAAGTACTACCCTGGTGGTAGAGAGAACAAGGCCATTCTTCAGCTCAGATGTTCTCAAGAAAGCCTATAAATTATTTACAACTGCAGTTTTCTTTTTTAACAGTGCATGAAGCAGAGTCTTTATTCTGAAGTGCTTCTGCTTTTGGTGGAGTGCACTGGTTGCGTTTAATTTGGTAAATAGTTAACTTGGTAACATTTTTTTTTTCTCCCCTCCTAAAGTTTTTCAGTTGCGCACTACCAGCTCATTTAGAACAGTGAGGCAGAAAAGTTTGTTTTCAAAATTTAGTGCCAGGACTAACTGAAATTCTCAGAGAAAGAACAAGCCAATTATTAAAGTTGTTGTAGAAAGGCAACTAGATTTAATTATTCTTCAGTTGTTAACCAAGTGACTAATTCAAATAATACAAACCTCAAATTTAATTGAATTTTAAAACAAACTAAAAATTCATTTTAGACTTAGAAACTCTACTTTACAATAATTCTCCATAATGATTTATGAAAGTAGTTCAGAGTAGCATTGTGGCTCTCACTAATGCAAGTTCTGCATATGTAGGAGGGTTCACCATCAAAATTTGCAGTTGAAATTGATTTTGAAATAAAGAGAATGTTTTTATTAGTAATGTATCCCTTATAAAGGGAAATTAAGTGAACAAGTGATAAAATGTATTAAAATTTAAAGAACATCATACTGATGTGCCAAGGCCTATAAAATTGTAACATGGTTAGATTAAATACATGAAGTTTCTTCACAAGAAATGAAAAGCAAGAGCAGCAATTTAGAATTCTAGAAAGTCTGAGAATGGTTGTGTTGAACTGAGGTTGGTTAATAATTAAGATCATTGGCAACATTTAGTAATCATATTTAGGGAAATAACATTGTATAACTTAATGCAAATTCAGTGAAAATAAGCTTGCTTACTTTAGTCACAACTCAAGATTCTAAAGAAAATATTCAGAGTAAAAATTGGTAAAAAAAGTACTACACTTGAAATTATTTAACTGCTATTAAGGAGAAAACCAAAACAAAACTCCCAAATCTCTCAAAGCTCCTCTTGATAATGCTTATAAACACGTGAGACGTGCTTATCTGTAAGCATTATCTCTCAATGACTATTTCAAGACTAAGTGCTAATTACAGATCAAGGTTATCCATGTACATTTGCCTAGCTGAGGGCTGTTGCAGTAACTGTTTGAATGATCAAGAGTACAATAATCGCATTATGATTCTCTAAATAACACTGTGTAATGTGGTTTGATAGAATTTTAAGAAAATAAATTGTTGAAAAGTAAGATAAGAGTTTAACGGAGTAGTATATGTGATTTTTCAGATTGAAAGGACTAGAAAGAAAAAATCAGAACATAGAAAAATACTTCATTAGGTTACAGTGAAGCATTTGTTATTTATTGAGTTAGTCTGTCTTTCCATGGACTATCAATATTACCATTTCTGGTTAAACTGAGTGTTGCCTGAGCTGAGTCATGTGAACCATCCTTTCCTGATTTTTTTAATAACATGTAGCTAATATATGAAATTGTGCTTAGAATGTCATGACAGATTGTGCTGTTTATTCTTGAATGTCCTTTAGGGTTTGTCTGTTTTTATGGCTGGTAGAAAATGAAAGTAAAAGAGAGAAATTGAAATCTTATGATTGTTTCTCACAGATCTGTTGCAAAAAGAATCCGAGACTGTGGAGTGAGATAAGGGAAGTTGGGAAGTGGATGTAGTTTTCTGTCCATAAGCTCAGCAAGCTTCCAGGATTAGAATGACCTCAGAATCCTCTCCAAAAGGATTTGCAGTGGGGATGCTTGGCCTTTCGGGGCTTGAGGATGACTTCAAAGTTAACTGTCTTTATCACTGTAGATGTAGACCACAGAAAATGTTGTCAAAGGTAAGTCGTGTAAAAATCTGGTGTAAGCCTGGGCAGAAAGAATGCACAAGGAAATAAAATACGCACCACAGAACATGAAGACTAATTGTCCTTTTTCTTGGTTTACTATGACCAATGCTAAGTTACCACACCACAGTAAACATTTAAAGATGGTGCTTGAAAGTACGTGATATTCACTCATGGAATATTTCTGTAAGTAAAAATAAGCAGCACATTCAAAATTGGTGAGACAAAGTATTCTGAAGTTTATAGGAAACATACTGGGTAGTACAGAGCAAATTAAGGCAGGGAATTACTATCCATTTTAATGCTATTACTATCCATTTTAATCCCAACCATGAGTAGGGAACACTTTTGTAGAATCTTAAAGTGTCTTTTCCCTTTTCTAGATGTACACGGATATTCAAAAGCATATGCTGATACACTATGTATTTGTAGCTTCATACACCATGCTCAGCAAGACGGTTATGATCTCAGTGTTAATTTATGTAAAGACTAAATGCAATATGAAGTATTCCACTCTTCAACCTTAGGTATCTTGTTGGATGCCTAAACCAGCCACATATCTGCAAAGCTAACCTGAGTCTAGAGTAGTGAAACATCAAAGTACCCCTCAGAGTAACCTGGGGAGACCAGTTGGTCTCTTCAGAGAAGAGTGTGGTCCCACTAAATGGTGATTCAGGAAAGCATGAGTAGGTTTCTGGCTACTGCAGATGCAATTAAACTTTGCTGTGTTGTGGATGATGGGCTAGAGCCAGGCTGTGACTGCCATGGACAGCACTGAATCAACAGTTGATCTACCTGGAAAGAATTCTAGAATTCAATCCACTTCTTGTTTTCAGGAAGAATCTTAAAAATCTTAAGTCTACTTAATGTAGGTAGCTCCTACATTAATGAACCCTAATATTATTATTTGGAATTGACATCTCGTTGTTATTCAGAATAGGTTAAATTTAACAATTTGTCTGTTTCCAAATATTAAATGCTGTTGGCACAGAAATCTGAATTTATGAGATGATTTTCTCAATGTTCTAATGAACCCATAACTTCAAGACCAAATATTGAATTATATTTGAAGTATGAAAGAAGATTTATCTGTGGAATCTTTCAAAACTAACTACTGATTTTTCCATTTCACTAGGTGCTCATGGAGATCTGAATAATACCATCTGTTACATGAGGTAGTTAGGGGCAATCCCCTCTTTCTTTTGATGATATCATCTTGCTCTTGATGAGGCACAAGTGTTGCTTTAGCTGTTCTAAATTGTGTTAGAGTTGGGACTCTATCCTGAAGGTGTGACATTAAGAATTTTCTTTGTCTGCAAAAGGCTCTGAATTAAAGAATTCGAACTGATGAAATAACTCACTTGTAGGAAGTAAGTAAGCATGTCTGAATCAATGAGGAAATACAAATGAGTTTGTTGGCTGTTAGTATTTTGATGAAATGTGAAATGTAGAGGTACCGCAGATCTGAGCAAGTAGGGAATTTTGTAGTCTTAAACAGTTCAATAGATCCTTAGGCCCAGGAGTTCCTTTTGGTATGTTATTTTTACAGTGAACAGCACCAGGGAGATACTCCAGTTCCAGATGCAATCAATATCTTTATAGACTTTTTTTATTGGAAAATCCAGTCTTTGACTGCTGGTGATGACTTTAATAATTCCATGATTCAGTTGTCTTTGCCCATTTTCTGCCTCTCAGGTAAGTTGCATACAACTTCAGAGAAGTTTCAGTTTTCCTTCATGTGATACTCATTCTTTATTGAAATTGATTCAATAATACAGGTATGTAAGGTGTCAAAATAGGAACTTTATGCAGCAAAAAGGGCAAGGAAGAGATTAATTTCTTCTTATATTATAAAATAATTGGAATTTTATAGGGCAAGAGGAAGATGATTTTTTTGTTCTCCTTCCAAACAGCACATAGGAGTTTTTTCTGGAAAGTAATAAAGATGATTCATATAGTTGATAAAAATCTGTCAGATAGGGTACAGGAAAAATTGTACTAAATTGGGATTATAATATTTAGAGCACGTTTCATTTCAGTTCATACCTAAACTATAAAAAATTATGATTTAAAATTGATATAAAATTTTTAGTAATATTTTATTTTTTCAAATATTATCTAAATAAAAGACTTTGCAATGCAATAAGGCTCAAAAGCAAGCTTTTTGTAAAGAAGCTGTATTTCAAAACAAATCTTACTGTCTTTCGTATTGCTCTTGAAACTAAATGGTTTCAGTTCTTCCAATCTCTCTTCGTTTCCCCTTTTCTAGACAGCCTGTAGCTCTCCCTGGGCTTCAGTTTATTCACATTTTTTGATTCAATATTGCAGCAAAGGAATTCCTAGGGAAAGAGAATAAATACTTTGCCTGTATAATAGCATAGGCTGCCCCCCTCAGTACTCTTCAGGTGAGATTTACTTTTGGAAAAAGAACAGCCTTGCTCACTTATCAGTAACTTCCAAGCCTGTTGAACACCTACACAATCAATTGATCCATTGTTATTTTTACTTCTGACCAATTTGGTACTTACTGTTTTGTAAAGTAAAATCAGAGATGCTAATGCTGCACGTTTCTAACATTAAGCTCAGTATCTGGGGATGGTGCTGAAAGGTTATCAGTCTAAAATTGACAAACTTTTCAGGTCAAACTTTTAGTTTTTTGTTTAAAATTGCAACACCTGATTCAATAGTGAAATAAATAGTTTTGTGGGTTTTTTTAAAACCTCAAAGTTAAGTATGTTAAGCGCTTTGCAGATTTGGGACCTGTAAAGAAAATGGATCCCTGATGTTATATTGCTGGCTGTGTTAACAGTAGCTCAAAAAATATATCGAATCAGTAAAAGCTACACTTCAAATATATGCATAATGCTTCAAAATTCTAATTAAGAAGTCTTTCCTATAATTTAAGGACTTGCTAAAGTAGTGCTGAGGCATTGTTAGACATTGATCATAGTAAATATCTGTCCTTTTATTCAGTTTCTCGGTAAGCAGGCCTGAGTGTTAATACATAAAGAACAAGTGACTGGTAATTAGTAATTGTTGATTGATGTTCACTATGGCAGAAGAAACATTCAAATTTGGACCAAAAACTATCGACATGAACACAGAGCTCTTGCTGTAAGAGACTCTGTTGCTATCACTGGTACTGAAAGCCAGAATCCCTCAAGCCATAGTCACCCTTCAGCAAGAAACCACATTCCTTACCACGTAGGGAGCCCTTCACGTAATGATAAAGGGGTGAATTACAGTAATGGACTCAGAAGACTCCAGTTATGGTCAAATATTTTAAACATTTAGGTAAACATGCACTGTTCAGACCACTGGCTCTATTTCTGCCTGGATTTTGAAATTATAGGTTATCTACAGTTTGCATAACATTTTCTGGTGGTTCTCATTTTCTCTATTTTAAATAATTTTAATTTTGATACTTTCTTTTGAAACATAAGTAAACAGGATTTTTAGTAGAGGGTTGAAGTTGAAATTAATTTGTTGTGGGTAGTTATATCACCATAAATCTGCAGTTGCTTGTCAGCATTTTTCTAATTTTATTGAAACTGTTATTTAAATTTAGATAAACCGATATTCACTATTTTTCTTGGCTTGGCTGTTTTTAGTGAAAATGCTTGTTTTCGCTTTTATAACATTTTTCCCTGGTCATAAGTGCTAGAAAATAAGTTTAAATATTAGAAGAAAATTGCAAGCAAGCTTGTATCACATTTTCATAATTTATCAGAAAATTATTGAAGGACTTCAGTTATTTTAAGATAATTTTGATTGCCATACTCTTAAATTCTCAATGATGCCTGTTAGATATGACTGTCAATTTACTGTCTCCTTTCCCAGAAGCAGTAACAAGGATATGTTAAGAGCTTGTTTTAGTTGTCAAATAAAAAGGCAAGAGTCTATTCTTTTCACCACCAAAAAAACCTGTTTCAGGGCATTTTTCCCACCACATAAGGTATTTGTTTTTTTTCCCTTCAGTCTTATGTAACTCTGATAAATCCAAAGAGACTTGGACCAAACTCTCCAGTAACACTTTCCTACACAAGAAATGTCAACGTGGACAGGGACAGACGTAGAACATTCTAGTCATGAGAAAGCTATGTGACATCAAGAGTCTCTTGGCACATTGTACTGTTAAAAAAGAATGGAAAAGAGAGTTTGGCAGGAATAGGTTTCTTCCTATACATACAAAAAAAGGTTTGAGGAAGAGGAGTTATAATAGCAGATGAAGAGTGGAGAGAGGAGTAGAGGAGGATTAGGTAAAAGACAGTATTACTGTGGACTAACAGAAGAAAAAATCTTTACAATGGAAGTAAATTTAAGTCACGGGGTGGTATCTGCTAGGCAAAGGACATTTGTACAGGGGGGAAAAGGTACCTTACGTATCCAAATTTAAAAAGACAGTTTTGAGTTCCGTATAGTTCTCAGTTAATTACAGTGCTCTGTTTATTCCCCCCTCTCCCTGCCTGCCCCGCCCTGCACTAGAGTAAAAGTCTACAACAGTATAAAGAGGAGTATCAGTGGTATTCTTTGACATGTACATACAAGGAAATTCATCGTTACTATATGTAGTGTTCTGGTAAACATTAAGTTTCTTGTTGATACTGTATGTTTTTGATTTGAGGGTTGGTCTTTTTTCTTCCCCCCCCTTAAGACAAGAGACAAGTGGCTGGTACATTTGTCTACCAAACTCAAAACTTTTTTTCAGGAGTACAGGAAGGTAGAAGTGTCTTGGGCACCTTTAATTTTGAGATGTAGAAGCATTATCAAAACTGTAGCCAAACCAGCTCTGCTTGCTCAAAATCTAGCCTGAAGTTTTCTCTCCTCTTTCTGTGAAGGCAGCTGAATATGTTTTTGTTCTCATAACCTGTGAGTCACCTAATGAAATACTCTTACTGTTTCAGTTTGCAAAAAGTTGCAGGCAAGATAGGATCACAGCATAGTTCAGGTTGGAAGGGACCTCAGGAGGGCTCTAGTCCAACCTTCTGCTTAAGGCAGTTGGCCCTGGAGTCAGACCAGGTTGCTCAGTGCTTTATCCAGTCACATCTTGGAAACCTCCAAGGATGGAGATAGCACAAAATTTCTGTGCAATCTGGTGCACTGCTGGGCTGTGCTCATGGAGGAAAAAAGGTCTTGTCAGCCCATTCTTCCAGCCTATACAGATTCTTCTTGATGGCAGCCCTGCCCTCAAATGTATTGATTGTTGCCCCCATTTTGGTGTTATCTGCAAATTTGAAAAGTGTGCACTCTGTTGCCTCCTCTATGGCATTGATAAAGATGTTAAACAGGACAGGTCTCAGGATTCATCCCTGCACTGCTTCACCTGTCACAGGCATCCTGATAGAGTACAACCTATTTACCATCACCCTCTGAGCCTGATCATCCAGCCATTTTTTTAATCCATCTTTCCAGACAGTGATGACCTAACAAGAATAATGTCGGAGATGGTGTTGAAAGGCTTGTCAAAGTAAATGATATCTATTGTTCTTTCCTCATCCACAGATGTGGTCATTTTATCATAGAAGGCAATCAGGTTGGTTAGGTGTGATTTATACTCAGTAGATCTATGCTGGCTGTTCCCAGTCACCTTACTCCCCTTTATGTGCCAAAAAATGTATTCAAAGAGGACTCACTCCATGATTTTCCAAGTGACTTAAAGAAAAGTTGTCTGGCCTGTAGTTTCCCACATCGACCTTTTGACTTTTTTTTGAAGATGCTTTCTCCAGTTGTTGGGTACCTCCCCTGATCTCTGTGAATTTCTAAAGATGACATAGTGGCCTTTCAAGGACACAATTTTCTTAGCACCCTCAGATGCAACCTGTTGGATCCCATCGACTTGTAAGGATCAATCTCTCCCAAGTAATCTCTACCTCAATCCTCATGTGTTACTGATAGTTCATCTTCTCTTTGAAGCCTTTGACCAAGTACAGAGGCTTTTTTGGAGAAGACTAAGGCAAAAGTGTTGTTGAGTAACTCAGCTTCATCTGTGTCTACTCTCACTAAGTCATCTGCTTCAGTCACAATCAGGCCCACATTTTCCTTGTTCAGCCTTTTCCTGCTAGTGGAGCAGTAGGGACATGTGTGGCTTGGCTCAGCCTATGTGTGAAAATTCCACAGTTTTTTCTTCTAGCATATAGTCAGCATCAAAGGCTAGTAGAGGCTGTGCAGACCTCTGATCTGTTCTGCTCATGTGAAGCAGTCATGGCCTCCTATAAATGTCCAGACATTTGGATATGATGCTGTCTTTCACACAAAGGACTTGGTGTGCAAGAAGCACTGTCAGGTAATCAGAGCAGAGAGACTGAAGGCTGGAGCTTGTAAAGCTAGCTTTTTTTTGTCCTTTTTTCAGGTGAGCAATAAGTAGCTTTGTGTGGTGTCAACATAGGTTTTGGTCTTTTGCCTTCCTCTCTAGCCTGGATAGGGTTCTTCAGAGCATCGTGAGAAATTTCTATGTCACTTGGTTATCTGTTTGCTGTTCAGGTTGTGAATATGAACTCATAAAGGCCCAGATACTGTGCAGCCTGGTTTCTGGCCTGCCTCTCAAGGGAATGCCACTCAGTTTCTGATGAACAATGGACTTACTGAGACTTCAGACATCTTCAGTGTATGTGCTGGCTGGAGGTGATGCACTGGTAGCTCCAGTAGATACTAGATAGAAACAGGTCTATGTAGAATTAACTCATTTGGTTGATTGAATCCAGATTTATTAACTGTATCAGGCCAACTTTTAACTGTAAAGGCCAACAGTTTCCTGACTTAAGAAAAGCAGTTATATTTTATTTTACATATATTAAAATTTTAGCCATCAATACGAAGAATAAAAAACTTGGGAGCATTACAAATATGAAAAATTATGTGACTCTAAGGCTTATAGTGTTTGAAAAGAATGAATTATAATTTTGTTAGTTAACAGTGAACTGTAACAGAGTTAGTTTCTACAAACTATGGGACCAGTTCAGCATGTATCTGTGTCTAGTTGTCATGGGGGAGAGTGGTTAAGGTTTAACGGTCGCTCAAAGAATCACCACCAAAGATGTGAAGGGAAAGATGATTTTTAATATGAGTTTGTAAAAAGCGCGACTTTACAGAATTCGATGGCAAGATTCACTCTATTACTTACTGTGTGAAGGGATTGTGAAAGGGAAGTGGGTCAGAGTGGTGCTTAGGTGCAACTGTCACAGTGAATGGTGGCGGGGGGCGCAGAGAAAAGTGATTTTACAGTGGTCAGATAGGGGAAACTGAGTCAGGGTCGAGTTGGAGTGATGTATACAGGGTTTAGGGAAAAGGGTATAAGGAGTGCCCTCCCGTTGAGTCACGAGGTTCAGAAAGGACCCCCTTCCTTTCTAAACTCCTTCTCAGAGGAGTCTAGGTGCGGCTGAATCCA
>VZSC01015398.1:546121-585996 GCA_013398225.1 Steatornis caripensis
TCTTGTCAGATAATTAGTCTTGGCACCTCTCAGATGTGGGCTGCGACCCATGCAGGAGAAGATTTAGGTACGTTTCCTGGGTAACAGGAGTTCTGGAGATGGTCAGGGAGCGCCTAATCACTTCAACTCACTGTGATGGCAGCAGGAGTTCCAGGTGCAGTTAGGGAGTGCCTAATTGTCCCAACTTGCTGTGCTCATCCCAGGACAGAGAGGTACTGTATTACCTCATATCTTGGCTCACTGTACCAACAGGCAGGGTCGTAGAGTGCCCAATTATCCCAGATCTTTGTTCTTATATGGTGCTGAATGATCTGATATTGCAATGCGGCTTGTTAGTAGGGGGAAGCGGGGCCTGCACCACAACACTAGTAAAGCTCTGTTGAATGCTAAGAGTGTGACTGAATACTGTATGCTTGTCGACAGTGCTTGTCTTGCATAACTGCAAGACATTCCTCTTTCAAAATAAGGGAGAAAAGAATATTTGGCCTTGCAGCAGAAATGGTGCTGTAGCCCCATGCACTTTTCTTTAGCAGTACATGCATTTACTGAAGCACTAACTGTATGAATGAGACAGACAAAGAGCAACTCTGTAGGCTGGGGATAGTGAGGATGCTGTTGGGAGACTGGGTGTGATCCTGTGATTGCGGTTTCCTTGAGATCCCCTTCTCCTTGTGCACTGGCATACCCAGCCCATGCCCTGAGGCAGGGCGAGTGTGAATCCGAAGGCTTGTGGGCAGAGTAGCACACCTAAACTCTGTAACATGTCTTGGGTGCATGCCTCAAAATAGCAACCGTATCAGTTGTCTCTAGCCAAGGTTAGCCCTCTAATTCTGGTCTCTCAATTACTTTTTTTGTTTTTCTCAGTGAAACAGATAACAAAAGCTTTTACTTTACTGTAAACTTTTCTTTTTAGTTTGGGAAAAAACCCTAAAGCATCTATTGTTTGTGTGGATATATTATTTGCATAGTTAGTTTGATGTTTCGTTTTGAAGTTTACTGTTTCCTGAAACTGAATTATTTAGTTTAATAACATCGACAGTTTATTGGTGTAGTTTTCAGGGTTTTCAATACATAGATTTATGCCAAGTGTTGTGAAAGCAAAAGAAAAATTACATTCTTTATGCCAGTTACAGTTTTAATAAGTTTATGTCCATGTTTCAAAATAAATTCTGTATGGAATGAAAATAGTTGTTCCAGTTTCCTTTTCACGTTCTTGTCACTTTTTTAACAATTCAGTGCAATTATTTCCTAACATGCTGTAGGAAGTAACTATTGCCTGTATGAAAAAACTAGTATTTACAGCTGTAATTCTACAGCTTTTAAAAAAAAACCAAACCAAAACACAACCCCTTTTTTAAAAGCCATTTAATTAAAAAAATGGGGGAGGGGAGGGAGGAAGGATAGTCATTTGTGTTTGAGGAGGACTAGAGCTTGGCACAATGAGTTTGGGGAAATTTCTTAGTCAGTGCACTTTAAAATCTACTATTAACATCTCTAGGAGAAATGATGACAGTGATATATTCTGAGTATCATAAGACTGATTTCTCTGGGTTTTAAATGCATACCCAAACTGATGTAGTAAGGCACCCTCTTCTGTCACGCAAGGACATTGTTTTTGAGCCAAGCAAGTGGCAAGAAGAAATTTCTGATGCATAAAATTTTGAAGTAAATTATGAGCTGCATGACCGCAAAAGTTAAGTGAGTTAAATTATTAAACAGTTACTCAAAGATTATCCAGTTACACAAGCAGTCAATTACTCTATATCTGGTCTCGTCTTGCTAAAGTCTATCTCATGCATAATGAATATTTTTGAGGGAATAATCATAATGTGAAATGAGTATCTCTAGGTATCTAAACATAATGAGAACATGGTGAAGTAACATTGCTTTGTGTAGGGAGAGATTTTGTTATTTGGAACTCTTTGGTTTGTATTTGTGATTCTCATTTGAAATTGGCTTTCCTAAGAGGAAAAAATCTTCCCCTGCTGTTTTTAGAGTATATTTAGTGTAAATTTTTGCTGTGGATAATTGGGAATTTAAGAGTGTGTATGTGTGTGTATAAGAAACCTATGCATACTGATAGAAAATAAGTAAACTATCTTATGTGCTCATCTAATTTTTCTTAACCATATGTAATTTCAAATGAAACAACGCAGAATTAAGTGAACCCAATTGGTGAGAAATAGAAATTAGATTCTAAGTAACATTAAATTCAGAAGAGATGAGTAAATAGAAGAAATAATATATGTCCTGCTAAATTCTAAGCATGCCAACAGCATAAAATATAGATTCTGCTCTGCTTTATCATTCCATTACAGCTTATTTTTTCAGTGTCTGGTAACATCAAGAATAGAAATACCAGTAATTATGGTGAGTTTGTGGATTTTAGTGAATCAGGCATGGATTATTGAGGTTGCCCTTGGAGGAGGAGAAATCCATGAGGAGACAAGTATGAGAAGTTCTTAGAGCTGAGATATACACTGCCATGTTGGTGAGAAGCAATGCTGAATCTCCACAAGCTCAATGCATCTTTTTTTTCTGAACCTGAGGCATCAGCCAGACAAGGATATGGTTATTCGCTTTTTTCATAACAAGATCAAATATCTTACAATACAGCAATTTCCACACTGAAAGAGTTTTGTGTAAAGGTTCATGACCACTCTGCCTCCTAGAATCACATGAAGCATCCTGGTTCCTGGTTTTATGATCTTTCCATGATGGAGGTATTTTGTCAGTATCTTAGATTCACAGAGCACATGAAGTTTTCAAAAGAATATGATAAAATCAATGTGAAAGACATTAGGTACCTCTCAGGGATACTAGTCATCTGCTTGGTATTCTTATGTTTTTCATTTGCTTTTCCAGAATTGAAATTTTTGTCATGCAATTTCATACCAAGTAGAGGCATTTCAATAGGGTTGCTGTTAAACTTACCTGCCGATGTAACCTCTGGGTATCGACGAGTACTTTATTAGCCCTAGATGTATATACTGTAGCATGTGAGTCTTTAGAAAGGGAGGGAAAAAGACAGTAAAGCAAAACAAAATTATTGTGAAAATAGCTGAAGAAAGATTAAGGTGCATTCCAGGCTTATAAAAGCACATGACTTCTACTCAAGATAGAACCACAAATTATAAAAATAAAATAAGCTTTGTTGCGAAAGTTAAAATGTTAAGTCCTTCCTCCAGACTGAAAGCATGATATATTCCTTCCTTTCCCTTTGAAACCAAAATTACCCCTGATTCCCGGGCAGTGAAGTATCTGAGTATATATGTGTTTCTTAAGCATGTTTAAGTTAACCAAAACCACTTGGAGGTGCTTAGAGCAGCATATGTGCTTTATTGCCTTTCTGAGACAGATCCAAGCATTTTAAAAATGGTCATGCTATTACATTTGATTTAAATATGCACATTGATTTAAAAAAAACCCTTTGGTTTTCTGAGATATTCTTGTTCATAAAATACTTACAAAAAAACATAACATCAAAGTTATTAAATACTCAACAAAAAATAACTACCTGAATTTGTGCTTTTTTAGTTAAAATACTGTTTGATATCATTTTAGCTGTGCTTCTACAGCCTGAATTATTGCTATGGTAACAAATATCTGCAATAACAAATCTACATGCTAGGAATAAAAGAATTATGAAGAAAACCTACTTAGCTTAAATATCATGGATCAACTGGGATAGACTAGCTTAAGATGAAGCCTTAGCACTATCATTGTGTACCTGTTTTCTCTATATAGACCACGTCTTTCGTATATGTCTTCAGACTTATTTTTTGATGCTAAGTGAGAAAGGTACTACACTCAGAGGTTTTCCCTGTACTTTCAGAAAAATGGAATTCCATGGTCATCTTTCCCCTGAGTTCTCCATCTTCACGAGTCTTTTTTCTTTCTTTTAAAGAACAGCTGTGTCAGATTACCTCTCTCATGCACATTTGTGCAAAGCTTTTTTTTTCTGGTGCTTGATGTAATTGATAGCATATACAGAATTTATGGTATTGGATTCTGAAAGATATTCTCCAGTATGGTGAGCTTCAGAGTGAGGACTATGACCAGTATGAACTTTCAGCTTTGTAACACCCTTCATTTCTTTGAAAAAATGGCAGTTCAGAATGGTGTTCATGAGACCTGCCGTTAGAGTATGACAGTTCAGAGTCTTTGGTTGTGACAAGGTGTTCTGCTGCTGGCTTTTCCACCTCAGAACGGTTCTGCCTCACATCTGGGAAACAACTCATCTGGACAACTGCTGTATGCCAGTCCTCATAACGCTTCCACAGTTTGGTGGATAATATATCCAAATTCCCAGCACTAGTTAGCCTGCCCAAAGTGGCATGTACCTGAAGAGTATGTGTGCATTTTTTTGTTGGTTTATTTACCTGGGTGCTTTATGGCTCCTCAAAGTCACCTGAGAGCACTCTCAAAGATGAGAACGGATGGGTTCCAGTAAAGGGGAGGGTTAGGTTATATATTAGGAAAAAGAAGAGTAAACGAAGTTCTGCTTAGCACAAAATTTCTCTTTAGTTACCTCCTCTGTTTTTCAGTGCACTTGGGAAACTGATTGTTATAGTCTTGCCTTTTCCTTCCAGTCTAACTTCCCCCCAGGTTTCTCTGAGTCATATTGCATTCCTTAACTAATACCTTTCTTCTTCCTTAAGTGTCCTCACTTCAAGTCACAATGTTTTCAAGAGTATTTATACCATTTTGAGTCATATGTTACAAAAATATGCTTATTCAGTGAAACATTTGTTCACAGTTTCTCCGCTTCATAGTTCTGATAGAAAATAAATTATTAATATAGACCGCAGACTTGACGTTTATAGCATTTTTGCAAACCACCTTTTTTAAAATCTAGCATCTGCTATTTCAAACACCCATTTTGTCCCTACAGGATGCTTTCTAGAATGCATGGGTGTATCTTGGGGTTTGAAAGATGTCTCCTTTGTGTGGTCTTTGTTCCTCATGCCAAATGGCTAGACTCTCAGCAGGTATGTTAAAAAACCTCTAGTTCAGTTGAAATCAGTGGAATTGCAGGCCTCATTAGTGGTAGTTTTGACACGGGCAGAGTAAATGCCTGTCTGTCTGGTTCAAAAAACATTAAAGCCATTACTGCAAAAGATTTCTAGGGATCTAATGGATTTATATCTTATATAAAAAGATATGTATTACTTTATATTTATTTTCTCCAGTCAGAAGGAAGATAACAGAGTTTTGGAAGACTTATTTAATACTATCAGTGTAAATGCGAACTTTGTTTTATCATGTTCTGAATTCGTATAGCAACTCTTGCCTCTTTTTGATGGCCCCAAATAGCTTCAGTCCTGAGACCAAGATCACTTTTGCAAGACACTCTGCAAGCCTATCAGAAAGACAGGCTTGGCCCCACAGAGCTTCCAAAATTAGGGGGTACCCTATAGCTCACTTTATGCTGAATATTGTTATATGTGGCACGATTTTATTTGTGCAATTTATATGTTTCTAATCATGGGAATCTTCTTTGCCTTTTGGTTTTCCCCAACCATTTATTGCTACTTTTGTTCCTCCGGGTTGTGTGTGAAAAACTGGCATTGGCAGGATTTTGTGATCCAGGATTTCAGTTAAGAGCCATAAACATCAGCTGCCATGTGCCACGTAGCTTTCTGAGCCCTTTTCACAGATTTTGCTGAGAAGGAAGATACTTGGCAAATTTGTCATTGGCACTTAACCTTCTCACAACTATCTGTAATGCATATTTTTAAAATATTTTTATGTATGTAGAACAAGTAAACAAGAAGGAGATGAAGAAAGTAAACAGTAGCATTCATGAAAAACATGAGTTGTAACCTTGGAGACAGAAAACCAAGGGTGCAGAGCTGTTAATTTATTTTTGAGCCGAAGTGCTGTAACAGTCTATTCATGTATTCTGTATAATGCAGACTTCTGCATTTCAGGAACAATAGAAACACAAAGTGCAAATCTTATCCATGTAGTTTTAAATATGTCTATAGGAGAGGAGAGACTACATGTGATTGTGAAAGATCAGCTAGATTTATGTGCTCATTGCACCCATCAGGTTGTGGCTCAGGCTGTTGGTTTTTCTTTCCCTTCATATGTGGATTTAACTTGAGGATGCAGACTGGTACCCCATAGTCAAAGGCATTTTTTCAGTTTTGAATACAAAAGAGGCTGTGTTGCTGTAGGGAAGAGACATACATGCTGTCCTGCTGCTTTCTGAAAACAAGAAACTACTACTAATCATTTTTGCGTGGTATTACAGATCTGTATTTCTGATATTATCCAGAAGAGAACAATTACTCTTTTTTATACTTATTTCATAATTAAGCGCTGCTTTTAGTTGCTTCTTGCTTGGGATATTTAGAGTTAAAAGCATTATTTCTCATATTTCCATGATAAGAAGGGAGGTTTGGACTCTATACTCCCCTACTAAATATAGCCAGTTTTGAGGTATTAATGGCAGTAGTGTCATAGATAATCTGTAATAACATGAATTAAAATTATTGAAATCTGAAACAGAGCAAATACTGTGCAGCTCTACAATTTAAATGAAAAGGCACATCTAAGTCTTTAATGTGTTGCTTATGAAATGGAAGCAGGTCCTTGCTTACTTCAATCTCAGGTTTTTTCTTACTACATTCAGTATATTTACATTTGCCTCCCCCACTTTCAGCTTTTGATATGGAACAGATCTTTGTAAGCACACAGGAAAACTCTGTAGGAAGATTTAGACATGCAACTGAGGCCATGATCTGAATATGATGGAATCTGGGATAGGAAGAGAGAGAGAATGGAATTCAGTTCAGCTATGTTTAGTCATAATTATTCAAAGACTGATACAAAATGGACATCGTGGCTTGTTGGCAAGACGTGGGATATTGCAGTGGTTTAGCAGTTCTGTTACTCTTCATACAGAAAAACAAATAGATAACCTCTTGCCTACTGTGGAATGGCTGTCTCATAGGCTAGTCTGCTGGAGATGTTTGTGAGGCACACAAGGGAAGAACAGAAAATTATGATTGCAATTTATATTGTACTGTATTTTTAGCATTTTAGTATGTTTTCTCTGTGGTTGTGATTTTTTTTGAGGCAGATTGGCAAAAAAAAAACCCACCCAAAGAGAAAGCCAAGACCCGTTTCCAGTTGTAATTGAGCTAGCTTAACGAGCCGACACTTTTCAGCTTTTATTGATGAAAAAGTACACTCAAGTGGCAGTAAAAGCTTTTAACTGTAAATCTGTAAATGTTATTGAAAATAGGAATTAAGGAGATGTCTATGCATGTTTTAAAAAAGACACACTAGAAACAGTAATTGTTACTATGGACATGGGATGAGATCAGCTTTTGTGCTTCTATATTGGAGCAAAAAGACTCCAGAGTGATACCTATGTTTTGAAGTGCTCATAAGAAGAAATCTTTCTCCCCTGAGCCTCGTGTTTTGCTGAGTGAAGTCAACAGCAATGTTCTAGCTAATTATAGAAGTGCAATATCAATTATACAGCATTTAACTGCATGTTTAAGGGATATAAGGCTTTTAAATAATAACTTTAAAAGATAGTTAGAAATCATAAAATATTGTATATAACCATTTGGCACCATATATATCTTCCAAGTACTGACAGTTAGGGAACTGTATGGATAAATGTGCAGAATAAATTATGAAATCTCTTAACAGTATTACAAATGCAGAGTTGTAGCACCAACATTTTCTTCCCATGTGTAAATAGGCTATGTCTATGTTTTACTAGTGGGTTACTAAGAAACAACAAAAAGGATAAGAGTCACAGCAGGTATAAAGGTCTTAGAAGAACCAGCTATTGCAATGTAAGAAAGATGTATTATATGTTAATATTGATCACATAAAACCATACAAAAATTCAGAGGTAGAACAAAAGATATTCTATAAGAACTGTAAAATGCACAAGTTTTGTAGTACTGTAAATTGTTTTTGGAGATAATGGAATCACTTAAGACATACAAATATAAGCACTAATCATCAAATAACTTGAGAGTAAAGTTTTTTCTCTGAACAAATCTTCATGACACAAAAATATGAGATAATAAAATAACAGACACAGATCATAAAGGATATAAAACTCTGAACCCACGATGAAGCTGAAAAAGGATGTAATGTTTGGTTTTGCAGCATTCTGGAGAGGTAGAATGAAAAAAAAAACAAGAGGAGGAGCAGAATGTCAGAAGGGGACCATCAAATGTTGTAGAGATGACCAGGTGGAGGTCATTATCACATGCAGCTGAATGCTAAATGGAATATATTGAAAGGGAATCTTTCCCTGGTAGTAGCAGAGATACAGAAGAAAAATCACTGAAGGAAGGATGTTTGATCAGGGTTCAGTAAAAAAAAAAATACCCAAAACAAAAAAAAACCCAGCAGGAAGTCTAAGAAATTAATATGCTGTTAAAGAGCGTATCAGACTTTGGGGAAATACTGCTTTTAAACAGTCTCTACGTCTGACGTAAAAATGTGCTGCGAATTGTGTTCATAAGATCGAATAGAATTATCACAGACAAATGAAAAACCTGCAACTCTGTCCAGCTTATCAAATATGATTCAGACTACTATGAATACTTGTTTTCTGAAGACCAAACTGGATAGTGCTTGGAGGGGAAAAAAAAGGAAATTATGAAAATCTTTAGATTCCTGTGCGCAAATTGGTGCTCTATTTTTTTGGAAAAAATATGCACATCAAGTATAAGACTATTAGATTGACCTGAGTGTCTGTAGTATTCCAGACAAACTGCACAGAACTCACAAATGAGTATGTGTTAGTTGTTGATACACTATTTGAAAGAGAGGTTTACTTAAATAACATACAAATGTATGTATTTTTGAATAGCACAAATGATAGAAAAAGAAGAAATGTCTTTCCAGTGACACTCTTCTTCCAGGCATTTGGCACTCCAGACTGCAAAAGTATTTGATTTATTTTAAAATGCATTTAGATAGAAATTACTTTAATAGCATTCTTATTTTGTCAGTTTTTGATTACGGATCTACCCGTTATGGGGGTAGCAAAGAGGGTAGCACGGATTTGGGAAGAAGTATCAATGTATAATCATAGTTGCAACAGTAGTATTCTGAGCTCTTGTTGCAAGTGGTTTACAAGCTGCTTTAGTTGCACGAACAGATTCTGAATCGGTTGTTGCAAAGCTCTGGGTCTCTGGCGGAACCAAACTCTTCTGTATGTATGTGTTTCCATGATGAGATGCAAAATGGGCTGTGCAGGTGGTTTGTCTCTTGGCAGTATAAAATAGCTCTTACGAGTATAAATGATTTCCTTCAGCAACATGCAGATTCTAATGGGAACTGAGAAGCTGGTTTATAAAACAGTACATAGTCTGGTAATTTTACTTCATCATGATGTTCCTGAGGAGCATGAATCTTGAGGCACTGCTGGATAGCACAGGAGAAAGCTTCCAACTGAGCCTTTTTTTCTGGAATTTCATCCCTGAAAATGAGAAAGTCCAATGCCTCCATATATTTCCAGCTGTCTTTGTGCATAGATTACTTTTTTGAAAAATGAAAAGGGAAATGGGGAAGTTTGAGAAATTAAAATTTATGGAAATCAAAGCAAATTCTCAAGCCTCATCTTGACAAGAAATACAAAATTTTCAAGTATTTAGTTAAAAAACCATAAGCAAGTTCACAAATGGCTCTTGTTTAAACAAAACTGTATGAAAAGAAATAGTACAGTGCTGGTCAGGATCTATCTTCCTATTCATAGTTGGCTTTTCTAGATAAAATTAGACTAACAATAGAGCTTCTAAAAAACTTTCTATGTTTTTAGTAAAGACAATTAATAAAGATGCTTATGATGCCAACACCATCTGTCCCCCCCCGCCCCACAAAAGAAATTTGAAGTTGCCCTTATTTCCCCAGATAAACTGTCTGCCTTCTGCATATTGCTTTCAAGTATGCTCTACTGATTTAGCGATACTGAGACTTTATCATTAGCTATTCTTTCTCTCAAATTCTTTTGATACGTTTGTTACGATATGCAGTGTGCCACTGCTGTTTTAGAAGAGTCGCAGAAATCTCTTTGTGGTTGTTGTAAGGAAGTTTAAACCCCTAAAGACTCTCTGACCAACTAAGGTCACACCAGCAGTTACTGTGCTGATCAAAAGCGTTTTTTACATCCTCATGCACATCTCAAGTATTGTATCAGAGGCTGCTTCAAAAGAGCAGGAGGGTGGAAGTTCTCTTGGAAACTTTTGCACTGCATGTCTATGGGACAAAAAAATCTTTTTAAAGCAATATCAGAAATTAAAAATGCTAGTCTTTACTGTGACTTTTCTGTTTTGTTATTTTCTCCAGTGAAAACTTTCAGCCAATGCTTTCACTGACCTCTTAACATCTTATTTCTGCATGAGAAGCTGATCTATAAGAAAAAATGTAATTGTTAGACAAACTGTAATTTTTAAGTCAGCATGTTGTGTTCAATTTCACTAAATGAGAAATACCTTAAATATGCTCTTCCTTCTGTGCCCTTTTTGATCATAGTATTAGGCTGGGCCTGAAATCCAGCCAGCTTTCCTCTTTTCTGAGGTACAGATCAAAATCAAAACCTGCTGTGGAATCTCGTCTTGTAGGCAATGCTCACACATTTGATATCTGAAAATAGATGATGATACTATTGTTACACTACTGTTTAGGCTACTAATCAGAGTGCTGTTGTAGATGCCATACAGGTTTGGAACAAAAATTTGGTTTCAGACCCAGCGAATATAAAAGTTCTATGCAAATTACAAAACAGTAGTTTGAAACAGAAAGAAGTACAGCATGTCCAATAGACTAAGCAAAATTGAAGCCAAATTGCTGCCAGGTAATCACTGTAATTTATAAATATGTATTCCACAGATAGAGGCACCAGCTTGCTGCTGTGCTGAAAAGATACTGCACAGTGTGCACTTTATTCTGACCTCACCATTGTTCTTTCGCATTGGGCCAAGATCTACAAGGGGTTGGAAGACTCAGAAAGCTTTAACAATTTTAGATCAACAAAACATCATTGTTTTCCTTCTTCACAAGTGCTGTGCTAGATGCAAGGCCCTTATTTTTGTGTTTAAGAGTTTGGAGTTGCAGCTTGTAGGGACCCTGGGAAAACTCCCCAGTGAACCATCCCACATGCATTTGCTTACATTGAGGAATGGCAAAGCTGCCGTGGGAGCCTTGAATCCAGAAAATGTTTGACGATTGCCATCAGCATCCCAACACCCTTTACTTCTTCCAGGGGCAGAAAATGGTGCTGCTTGCTCTTTTCACTGGAGGCACAAAGAATAAAGGAAGAGTGTTTATGGAACTTCTTGAATTGTTGAACATATTGCCAGTGAGTAGCTTGTCTCTAAACCGGTTGGGAATATCCAGTACAAACAGATGGCAAATCTTCATTCAGCTCTATGCTGTATAGCACACAACGGTTTTCTCTCTTTTCTTTTTACAGCATTCTCATTTCAATCAGATTAGTGATGGGGATGTTCATAGCAGTCTGTGATGGCCTGGGCACCATGTGGCCATCTTCTGCCAGAAGTACCTGGCCTGTTGCTTTGGATGCAGAGATTAATTCTTTCTCTTCTTTGCTAGACTGTAGAAGACAGAAAAGCCATCTCCCGCTGATGTTTTTGTGTTGAAATTCAGTTTGTGAGAGCACTTGTGAGGAATAAAGGATGGAGATTGAACTATTAGGATATAGCTATTTCCATTTTTATTCATGAGGACCATCCTCAGGACAGAAATTGCCTTCCTGATTGCCTTGCAAG
This sequence comes from Steatornis caripensis, assembly GCA_013398225.1. Lineage (NCBI taxonomy): Eukaryota > Metazoa > Chordata > Aves > Caprimulgiformes > Steatornithidae > Steatornis > Steatornis caripensis. The sequence goes on from VZSC01015398.1 coordinate 557,896, forward strand.
AGCATATATGTGCTTCATCTGGCAGTTTGCACTGGTGTGTAGGGTGTAATTCTGGATACGTGTTCACAGGAAAGTGTTGAATGCAGCAGTTCATTGTGAATACAACCCTCTATGTACTGCTAAGATGGGGCTTTTTGGGTGTTTGGGGGGGATGTTCGTCACTAAAGGGCACTGAAAACGTTTGATTCTTACTTCTTCCCTTTCTCGGACCATCACTGCGGCATAATTAGCTTCAGGTTTTAGAAGTTTGCTCTACTGTATCATGCAGTATTTACTTTTTGTAGTAGAGTGGACAAAGTCTGTGCACATGCAGTTGGAAACTCATACCAGCTGCTTCACCTTACAGGCTCCAGAATTCTCTTGGGAAAAGGAGAGGCAAAATCAAGTTTCTGCTAGGCTGTTGTCTCAGATGCAGTCTTAGTGCCCTTGCCATGAGACCCTAGCAGCTGGTTGCATTGGGTACCTCTTTTTCAAAAAACGTTCAGGAGTTTTCATTCCAAGAAAAAAGTAAACTTTTGAAAATGTGTTTACCAAGATTAGCAAAGGAAGGAAGATGATTTCAGCTGGATGTAGTCTTTTATTTGTTGCAAATAAATCAGATGTTGGCTACATAAACATCTTGTTTCATTTCTGTTATTTACAGCCCAGGCTGACAGTTAACCTTTTAAAAACCTTTTAAAGACTTTCAGCTAAAACCCAACTGCAGAAGTCTTTGTTTATGCCAGACTCTGAAAATGTCCATTTTTTTCATAACTTACTTTATACCTCCCTGTGATCATCAATAAGACATCTACATTCCTGTTAAAATAAGTGCACTCAGATGTGCCAACAGAAAGTAATGCATAAGGATATAGTTTATGTATGCAGGTTGCAGTCTGATGAAAAATCAGTCACTTCATGTTCCTAGGTTTGTGTATATTTGTCATAATAAGCAAGTAGCAGGTAGAGGCCAGGGTGAGGAAATGAGAGGGTAGGGGAGGATATCATTATACCCAACAGAAGACAGATCTCCTAAGTGAAAGCAGATTCTTGCAAAATCCCAGGTAAAAGCTGTTGACAGTTTCCTTTGCGACTCTAAGTGACACTGACCCCAAACAGCCCCATAAATTAAGCTGCTCAAGAACAGTACATAACAGAACAGACGTTCTGTCGGCACCTTGCTAGTGCCCAGCAGGGTCCCATCATTTTCTGTAAAAGCAGCTGGGTGAGCTAATTGTGTGGCTAAGGAAGCATCAGAGGGTTGTGAGAAATCATTAGTCACCTCTGCAATATACCTGGTAACTTATTAGTACTTTAAAGTAAAGCTGTCTCTCCTAGTACTGTGGTGTAGTCTACAGACAAGCTCAAGGCGCTGTACACAATCAAGAGATGCGTGACTGCAAATAGAAAACAACTCTCTCTTCCAGTACCAAGTCAATGCAAAAGAGCTGCAAGGGTGGCTGGAAGCAGTCTGTACTTCCGTTGTGTTACTAGGCACCCACAGTATAACACACCAAGCTGATCTGACGTGCAGTGCATGATCCAGTTCTTTCAAATCACTCACTGTGCTATATGAAGTCTAAACGTATTTGAAGTTTTCACGTCAACTGTAGAACAGCAAAGGATACCAGGTCAAGCGTGATGATGCAATGGAACGGTTGGGTGAGGCACTATCTGGGAGAAATTTTACAGTACAAAGCTAACTCTTCAGGAAAAAAAAGGTGATCACATTTGAACCACAGAGTGAATTTATATTGGATCAGTATTTTGACTTATGCAGCATATTTTTCGCTTGATGTTAGGAGCTCTAAAGCTGGTTCATTTATAGTTTTGAGTCATTGCTTTGGTAAAGAAGATTGAAAAAGTGTTGCTATGTCAAGTGGAAAGTCTTCTGAATTAGTCTTGAATATTGTGTGCTAGATAAATCTTTATCATTACTCTTTTCAGTTTTGTAAACAATCAGATGAATTCCTGCTGAGATGGACATAACACTTTGGTCAATTTTGCTCATACTGAGCAGTGCCTGACTCTGCATGGATTTCCCTGGAAATCTGGATCTGCTTGAAAGATAAGGCAGTGATTTCTGGCAGACTCGATCCAGAGTGAAGAAATCTGCTGATTAGCTACGGACAGGCAGTAAAGGGATATCTGCACTGTTCTGCTACTGATGTTCAAGCTGTGTCCCCGAAGAGCAGCCTCAGCATATCTCACTGACATGTTTCATGCTTAAAAAAAAAAAAGTTGTTCTTTTGCATCTGCAAACAATACTTTTTTCTTTGTTGTGTGTTATCAAGATCTGACTGAAGCTTGACATCGGACTTTTAATCTTGTCCTGCAATTGCTTGAAGAAGGAAAAGGGGATGTGAAACAAGTCATGAGAAGGGACCAGAGCAGAAGATGTTAGTTCTGTTTTCCTCCTCATAACCTGCATGCGGTGTATTAGAAAAGGCAAATTTGTGAAAGATGACTGCTGAGAGCAGTGGCACTCACCATCAGTCAGAAAAAGCATGTTGCTGTTTTCACAGATTTGTGCTCTCAGAGTCTCCTGTATAGCCAGTAATATGTTGTCTTAGGTATGTGTTTGTTGTCAGTCCAGCATCCAGGAATAGCTGTCTATTTTCAGAGCAATTTTCAAGGTTTGTTATGTCTTGTGGGATCTGTCTAGCCCATCAGTCAGGCTGTGGGCAAGGAAATAGCATTGTGGAAAACAAACAGGTCAGGTGTTGTCTGTCTCAGTCCATCCAGTGAAGCATCAAGTGCATAGGAGCACTGGGTCCAGGTAGAGTCGTTGGGGCAATGTGCTGCTGAAATTTAGAAAATCTGGGTGGTAAGTGTACTCTGCTCATTTGACGATGAAATAAAATTTTTACTAGTGACCAGACTCTGCATGTGTCCTGTTTTATGAGACCTTTTACAGTTTTTAATGCTGGATGGTCTAACATCCAATGTGCCTCTGCATAACCTCCTGAGGCAGCTACTACTTGTCACAACACAGTGATAGCTCTCAATAACTCCAACAGCTCATAGGTCCTCTCTAGAAATCCTATGTCTTTTATACTGCTTTATTGCACTTTTGCCAAAATTGGAATAGATCAGATCAAACAACCCTTGAAACTTGTTGGAGGCAAGAATTGGGATTTTCAAAGCTAAGAAGTTCCCTCAGTATTAAATTTTTTTTACGTGGGAGTGGTCTGCTTCCTTCTTATTAAATACAAACACTAAAAATGTAATAAGCATTCAAGTAATACAATTTTTTTTTACTGCCTTAACAAGAAGGTTATTAGCATTTTTAGTGTGTTATATAGAAGCTACATAACAGAAATATTGGCAATGTTTTGCACTTGCATGTACAATTCAAGTATTATGTGAAAGAGGTTTTAAATAGCATTAAGTATTTTCTTGTAGAACCCAAATTTAATTATTGGAATAATATTCTAAACAGTCAAATTTTACTCTAATTATCTAGCAGTTCTTCTGTACTCATGGAGCTATGTTACAGTCAAAGAAATATTTGAATGAAATAAAGTGAATGTTAGAATATATATACACACACTGTAAGTTGATAAATGAAAAAAGATACAATGTAAAAAGCACTTTAACAAATCTTGTTATTTAATGTTCAATTTAACAATTATGTGGTCATATATAGGTTGGATTTGCTGCCACAGTAAATACTGTTTAATTTTAGTCCCTTATTACTTTAGCCTCTTACACAACAGTTGGCATCGCATGTGTTTATGAAAGCGTTGCAATTTCTAAACTCACGTCGTGTATCCTTGTGGGACTGCTTGGGAGCACAGCAAACGGGTGCAGGGAGATGATTCTTCTATGAAGCCAGTTTCTTCTTGTAGCTGTGTGATGAAGATAGATGATAGTACTCAAGGCATAGGCTAGCTGCTTGATGATAATGACATACTGTGGGGAATTGGGTTTAGAGAGCGCAGGGCTGAACCCTACCTGTAGGCCAGGCCCTGTGTATAAAGGAACATATGCTCTTAGTTTGGGGCCTTCAGTAGAAGTAACTTGGAGAGCATACTGGCTCCCAATCTTCCTGAAATACCCTGTTCTGTGCAGCCAGCATGACTGAAACAGCCTGCTGGTTGCTTTTGCTGCCTCTGTCCGCTACATCTCGAGTACAACATGTATTTGCAATTACTTTCTCTTCTGCATCTCCCATACTCTTTATTACAAAGAACAGGCCCTAGCTATGGTAGCATCTGTGTGGGTCTTCAGTATGCAAGCCCAGAATTAACATTTTTTCTTCCTTTACAGAGCAAGGAGGTACTTTACAGAAGAATCAGCTTGATTAGCTCACTGGTTTTCATGTGCTTGTTTGTTTACATGGTATAAAGGCTTTTTCTATGAATGGGAGGAATGTTTGGCATCTGATTTTACTGAACTGAAAAGATTTCCCATCTGTATAATTAGCCTTATTTATACAATTAGAGTTTATCCACTAATTGCTTGGGATTTTTTTTTAGTTTGCCTTCCCTGTAAGTAGAATATTCATCAGACAGCTCATTTTGGAAAGTCAGAGATTGAACGAGATGATTGTTTTTCTGTTTTTCATGTATCTACAAGGAATGCATTTGCCACTAAAGCACTGAATTTTTAAATGTTATCTAAACACCACTTAATGTCACCATATTTTCCTGAGTGACATGATGATGAATTCTGGAGAAGAAAAGTCTTAATGACATTTCATTAAATAAATAATCTAGTTGTGCCAAGAAGTCCCATAATGACCTCAAGACTTAACAGCTGCTGAATACACCCCTAGCATTAGCCACTCTTCTTGAGGTATCAAAATAGTATACAATGAACGCTGCAAAAGCTACTTTCTCTATCGCTTAATGCATCTTTGTATGCAACCTGCATACAAACCTAACTCATTGTGCACAAATGGCACTGTCTTTTATAACAGTAGAATGTATTCATGCTCAACATTGTTCTTGTCTGTCTCTCTAGCATGATAAAGACGGTGGTGCATCTCAAACTGAGTCATTCAATTATCCGGTAAAAATAAAGTTACGTGAACATGCTAATGAGTGAGAACCATCAGACTCAGTTGCAAAACTTGAATGTCATCTAGATAATTTACAGGCTCTAAATGTGAAGTATTTAATAATGAACTGTGTCTGCTTTATAGAGATTTTAAAGATTGTATAGATTATCTAAGAGTAGCAGACTAGGGTAATTTCTTCTTAATCCATAAGCAGTCCTGTCAAGCAAAAATATTCACAAGGTTAGCACAGTGGAATCTATTGAGCTGGTGGTTGTGTCACTTTCTTGTCTCAAACTAGTTCTCTAAGGCTTCACAGTGTGATATCCTTCATCTCTTATAATGCTTTGTTATATACCCTGCAAGACCTGGATTGGAGAGGACTAAATAATTCTGGGAAAAGCAGGCAAACTGAGAAGGCTGCTAAAAGTGCACTGCAGCAGTGTGGTATCTGTGTGTTTGCTCCTCTGCTTGTCTGCATGTGGGGGGACACTCATTTTCCAAACATGACCTGCCAGGGCAGCAGAAGGGAATACATCATCTACTTGCTATCAAGAAATGGCACATGCCTTTCAAGCTTAGCTCAACTGCATCCTGACCCAATAGGGATATTTGCTCATATAGGTGGTGTATTAAACAGTGTTAGGAGGCTGAGTTCAGCGTAGCCGGTTCCTGACTTGTTAAATAACAATAAATAAATCACTTCTACTATCTGTAAAATGAACTTTACCGAGGAGCGTTAAAAACTTTGTGTGAAAAAAGTGATGTTATTTGTGATGTTGTAATGCAGCAGTGAAGGCAGGATGAATGGTTGGGTAATTTAAAGACTTAGAGGATTTTCCTGTGGTAGAAGTATTTTGGATGCAGTAACTAAAAATCAGTAATTGATACAGCTGTATTGCAATCATAATAAATACTGTTGTTATAGAATGCATAAATCTTACTGCTTCTGTGTTATAGTTTGATTTGCATAGCTATAAACTCCCTCCCTTACTGCTCAAATACAAGCACACCTACTTTGTACACATGCCCCTCTTTTTGTTTGTGTAACAGTGTTATCTATTAATATCCTGACTTGTTTTCTGCTTAGGTGGTTATGATCGCTACCATCCATTACCAGTTTTTAAATGCCTCTGGGTTTGGGTTTTCCACTACTTTTTATAGGCTTATGTGACAGAACGTATTTTCTCATATTCAGTGTTTTCATTTTGGAAAAGCCCAGGTTGCGGTGCTATCCCAGTTGTCATTACTTCTTGCTAATTCTGTAGAGAAATTCCTGAGCTTTAGGAGACTCATCCAATAGGATATGGTTGGCAACAGAGAAATAGTTGACAAAAATTCTGGTATTTCAGGCAATCTCATCAAAACTTGTCAGAACTGTCATTAAGTCATAACTCTCTCTGGAGTGTGTCTCTATTTCTTTTAGGGCCTTTGAGATCAGGCTTTATGTTTTACTTGACTGAAACTTTTGTTTTACAGCAAGCAGATCCCAAGTGGCATATCTAGCTGCTGTATTTTTCTTTGTTAATACCAGTAGTGTTAACAGCATTGGATTGAATTAAGCTAAGACTGTAGTGGTTAGGGAGGATCTTCAAATACCTTTCTCCAAAGTACAAAGCACTACTTCCTCATAAGAGAATACTTTGAAAAATGCCAAAAAAAAAAAATCCTAATGCTTAAGAACTAACATGAAGAACTTCATTGCGGTCACTGAATTAACCATCCAAGAATATCACACAGAAATGAGAAGGCATCAGTTTTCCCTCCAAACTCTTTGAAAGCACAAGTGCCTTGAATAGATGCTCCAGATTTGGACAAGCTTAAGAGATGGATTTAAAGTCCTACAATCGAGGCTCAGATTCCACTGACTTTATGAATAGCTTAATTGTAATTACCATCTCCAGTCATACTACATTGCCGTGTGAAATGTTTTAAATCAAATGAAACAGTATTTCAGTGAGAAGCGATTGTCCTTACCACTCTATAACTCTTGGTATAAGTAGTGCTGTGGATAGTATATTGCAAGAAAAGACTTCTTTTCCCATGATGAAACAACCTTGGAGGGGATTACAGCAGTCAGGCTTCTGAGCAGCTGATATGCAGCTAGAGATGTATTATTTCAGGTACACATTACAAGAATATATTGAAGAAAATGTATTGTGAGGCTGAAGCATAAGCTAATAGAGCAGAAGGAGCTGTTTCCATTGGGGTAGTAGCTAGCCAAGTGGTAGTGTTGTCATCCTGTGCAGTTGTAACTACAGGAGTGCTTTGTCCTGTCGGAGAATTTACTGTCTGTGTAAGTTGCATATGATTTAAACCTGTGGCCAGCTGCGATTTATGCAGACTTTTACCAGACCATAGAAATTACACAGCAGGTCAGACTCGACTCCAAACTCCAGTTTCCAAATAGGATATCACAGAAATAAGGATTATTTGAAAACCAAACCAGTTCTACAATCAGTGATGACTTGAGCACAAATGATGCTGAGTTAAATCTTTTAAAAAGGCAGTGATGTAGGTACATGTATGGCATACAGTGTGTATGGCATACACCCAGTTACCTTAGAGCTGAAATTAGATTCTTATCCTATGACCCTCTGTTTCAGGTAACCAGCTGCCGTAGTCAGTTAAGTCAGTGAAAACCTAGTAGGACCTTCCCTTTATCTCCTTTCCAGGGCACTGTCTCCTATCTTTCAGGTTTCCCATTGCCATTTGAGGAAACTAGAGACTTCTTTGTTTCTTCCTTGCAGATGTATACTGAAGTGCTTTGTCTCCTCCCTGCCCGTGAGTAATTTCCATGACTGTTACAAGTGCACTGCTTAGGGTGCTTATATAGCATGTTAAAACAAAGCAACTCTCTCTTCCCATCACTGCTGTGTTCAGGATGCTGATTTATGGCCAACATACTGCTAGCTTTCTAGTAGTGAAGAGTATTGATTCCCATACATACCTAGTAAATATCTCGTAGGCATTTTTCCTTTTTTAATCACTGTTCAATGAATGCAGCCGGACGCAAATAAATTGACATCATAGTTAAGGCCTCCTAACAGCTCCACTCACATCTCCCGGCACCTTTCTGTAGCCTCTAGGATTTTTATAAAGATTAGCTTCTCCTAAAAATAATTACAGGATAATCTGAGTATTTTGTTATAATTATTGTCATAATTAACTTAGCCATGTTTAAAACTTAAAGAAAGAAATGAGATAGAACATACCGCTATATTAAATTGAGGAGTGCATTTTGTATTTCTTAAAATTATTTCTAATTTTTATTTTATTTCATTAGTCTTGTTGATATGATTAGTAAACATCTTCTCAGCCACTGCCAAATTAAAATAATATTTAGTTGATTTTTATTGTACATCATTAAAAACATAGATGACAGTTGAATAGCAAGAAGGAGCAGACACATGGTTCTGTGCTACTTTAAACGTGAATATGTTACATCTAATTTGCTAACATGAAACAAATATTGCTAGGCCTGAAATGTTTAGTGGAAAAAAGCGTATACTGTAAATTCAGTTTCTTGGCTTAGTTTGTAGACAAGATACTTCCTTATCTATTTCTCTTATACTACTACAGAAGTTATTGATTTATATTTTTCTTTTTTAAATTTCATTGATATTTCATACAGATATAGAAGTGTCTTGCACCAACAGAACTGCATGAATTCTTTGGAATAGGTGTAATTTAACTTACTATTCATCAGTATTTTCTGCATGGACTTAGAAAGCAACTTCCTCTAACAGTTCATGAACACTTCTGTTGGTCTTTCTACAGCTTTGTGTTTGATGAGTGGGATGGGCTGACCGATGGACTTATGTAAGTAAAATTCAGACAAGCAGACTCCATAAGGTACCTGAACTATTGACTAAAACACATCTGCTTTTAATTCTCAAAACCCATATTTCCTTAAAATTAATAATATTTTGAGCATCAAAGAACATTTTAAGAACAAATTAGGTTTGGGGGGTTTTCTCCTATTATTTTCAAAGCAGGAAATCTGTTACCTTAACTGAGGAACCCGCCCTATTATTTCAGATAATTTCTCATTAAATTTCAATGGAAAAAGGCAGCACTCTGTCCAAATCTTTATGCTCTTCTCCAGTGTGGCTTCTGTGCATAATAGGAACAGTTAAATACTAGAGCTAGGGTAATACTGATCTGCAGGAGAAGGCAGAAGCAGTTACTCTTTGTATAGCAGCAGCACAAGGAAGCACCGTTCTCCTCCTCCTTTTAGGGCCCACTATATTTGACCCAATAGCAACCTAATTTTTTTAAAAATTGATATTTTAATATTTATAATGATAAATATATATATTTTAGTATTCCAATTGATTAAAAGACAGCTTGAGTCTTTTTGGCAACAGGGGTTAAATTGAATTTTGCCAGTTCAAGGACAGTAAGGAGACTATAACCTCATTCATTCCTGGGACCGTCAGCTGGGAAGTTCAGTTTTATGGCAGAGGAGAGCCCATGGAATGACACCAACCATTCCTCCACTATCCAGCTCAGCCTAATTGCAACGCACGGGTGGTGAGGGCCATCAGAGCCGGCAGTGCCTACATCCTCTACCCAGCCTTTGCTCTGAGCACTGCCAGGGGACTGAAGAAAAATAAGTCTGTGTTGGTCCGGCAGTTGTCAGGGTTATTTAAAATCCGGAGATACACCAAGCACAGGTTTTATAATGAGGTGGAGAAGGGGTGTGCAGAGGCAATAAGAAGAACCAAAAAGGGTTGGTTTTACCCACTTACGCTAGCTTCTCTAAAAGCTGATATGAATATTAGCTGTGGAAGAACTGAAAGGTCATTCAGGCCTAAAATATGGAGCATCTTTTTGTGGATGGGGTGCTTCTCTTCTTGATTTTAATAAAAATGCATAGGGTAAAGTTAAGATCGTAATTGAACTGAAATATAAACCCACTCTTTCTTTAGTGTTTCAGGTTCTTCAAGCCAAATCTTTTGAACAGAAAATACCTGAGCGATCTTTATGGCAGAAAAATTTATTTCCAAAAGGGTTTTTTGGTCACTGGTCTTCAGGTGTTTAAACCTTTACCTTTTGTCAAAAAAAATTATTTGATAAATGCCAGCTCCATATACATAGATTATGCTTTTGAAGATGAAAGGTGCACTTGGCACTGGACAGCTGAGTGCAGAGGTCAGTCTGTCTGGAACCCTGAGGGTGATAAAATGAAACTATGTCACCTCTCTGTGTCTCTTTTCCTGCTGATCTCTTTTGCCTATTAAATCTCATCTGTCACCTTCATCACTTCCCGGTGCTCTAAAAATTTACTTCTCTTTGCTGCTTTTTAACCATTTGTTTATCCATTTGAAGACTTTCTTATTCTACACCAGTATCTTTAAGATCTTTTGGCTAAGGTCTTGTCAGATACCTTGGAGTATACAATATACCCGGGATTTCTGTGGTCAATATATCTACTGATGACTTTAGAAAATATTTTGATAGATCATGAGGCATGAATTCCTTCACAAAATCTATTTCTCCAATTGCCAATAGATTTATTTTATATAAAATAAAGGCCACTTATAAGGCCACTCATTCTGTTCTTTAAAACAGTTTCCACCAATTTGCCTGGCTTTGCTGGTCCATGATTGCTCAGATCTCCTTTGGTATCAAAGCAAATTAAAGCCAGAAGTTGAATAGCACCATTGGTAGTCTTGAATTTCTTTATGCTATTGGCAGTTATCATGTCATTCTGGTGGTTTGTAACTGCTAATTTGCTCATTGGAAAACCTTTTTCAGCATCTTCTGTCATTAGTTTTGATTTGAAATAGACTCTCTCATGTACCACTCTGGAGAGAGATTCCAGCATAGGAGTCTTTCCTGTCTCTTCCACGAAAACTAAGAAATGCGGGGTTTTTTTTCCTGCTATGGCTTTATCTTCTCTAAGCACTTCTTTTACATCTTTGTTGGGTTTTGACCCTACCGTTTCTCAGAAGGATTCTTTCACTTGTGGTTGTTTTATGTCTTTATAAAGTTGTTCCTCAAACCCTTTTTTTCTGGTGTGTCATATATATATTACACCTGCCAGAGTTTTAGGATCCTCTCTGATGTCTTCATCTTGATATGAAACCTCTTAGCTCTGCTGTTTAGCAGCATCAGGTTTCTCTTTTAAGTTTTTAGGAGGCATACCTCATTTGTGAACAAAGTAGTCTTTGAATACTCTTCATACTGCCTTTAAGAATTTTACTTGTCATTTGAAAAACAGTAAAGAAAAGAAAAAAGAAAAACCTGGTCCAGTGCGGTGCTTCCAAATAAGTCTAGAGTTACTTCCTCCTCTCTGAGTTTCCTGACTGCCCACGAAGTAACGATTTCTGGCAACGTGTGCCAGTATGTTTACCACTCTCCACTGCATAGAGATGAAGTTTTCCTGTCACCATTGTCACTGCACAGGTGATAATATAATGCTGAAAGTATATTTCTCCTATTTGCCCAGAATATCAGTTTCATGGGATCACGTCTTATTAACGTAGTTAGAGGGCTTGGCTGATTAGTTTTAAACTACTTTTTAACATATGATGCTGCTTGGCACAGCTTATTCCATCTTTTATACATGCTTTGACTTTCATGTTGCGATGGCTCTGATTGATTGTTTTCTTTCCAGTAGGTGACCTGTTTGCTTACTATGGCCATATTTGATATTGTCAGTTAAAAGTGTGTAGGCAAGCTAGTCAGGTATGCAGTGTATTCCCCATCTTATTGCTTAGATGACTGCAGAAAAACATGTATAAGTTGCTTTTATTTTGTTTCTCTGTAGAGATGTTTCTCTTATGTAGAACTGTTGCTATTCTTTGCTGTTTCCTATTTGATTATTTCTAGCTTCCATCCTATCCTTTATACAAATTCTTTTAACTTCCCCCAGTAAGCTTTTCTGCACCCATCAGCATTCTTCCACTTTTCAGTTTTAGCAACTTTATTCAAACCTGGCTGTGTTTCTGGGAGGTGAATTACCCAACAGTGTAGCCTGCAACTTGTAACTAAGGTTCATGACCCAAGAGCGTATTTACCTCTTGTGAGGAGGATTTCTCATGAACATAATTTCCAACTTGGGTTCAGGACCCTCCTTCTACACAACAGGGGCTTCTAGCCTGTAAGTGTTCACTGCCGGGAAGGATCTTTGTTCTGTTGACATGCACACAACCCCACTGAGGAGCTGCTGATTGCTACATCTGTTGTGCAGTGCAGCATATTCTTTGCACCTTCAGATTTTTTACCTTCCTAGCTGGATGAGCTGCTTTTCTCACTTCATCCTGTCTGTGCTAGCTAATTGGCTGCCCTTGTTTCCTTATTGTAGCTCAGATTGACCATGACAGCAATTTTTTAAATTTTTTTTTTTTTTTTCATTTCTAGAGTTGTTTTGCAGGCTAAAAACATGTATCTACTAGATTCGGTTTCCACAAAGCATTGCTGATGCTCATGGCAGAATTTATTCTGAAGAATCCCAGGCAGACTTCTCCACAAACACTAATGTGTTTGATATATTCTTGGCATTGATAGTGTCTCTGGTAATCAGCCTTTTACCTAGAAGGGCACCTCAGCAAGCATCTGTCCTTTGTCTACTCTTAAGTAAGTTGTGGTGCTAAACAGCTTATTTCTGAAACCCTTCTGATTGCATAAGCCGTGTTGTTCTGGGCATAACTACCTGATGTGAGGGAACAGCAGCTGGATGTGTTGAGTAGTGGTTATTGTTTGTATTTGAGTACATTTGTATTGAGGGTCACTCTACTGGAAGAAAACCAAGCATGTAAGAGGGGTTAATTCCAGAGTCACAAAGGCATTTTCTGTAATAGGAGGTTTGCACCTATCAGACAGAAAACATAAACTTTGTATTTTCAGCAGTAGTTCCTTTGGTCTTGGTGAGAAATAATAAAATTCTGCAGAACATAGTTCATCAACATATAGTTCAGTCTGGGATCACTAGTCAGGCTTACCACCTGTGTGCCCTCTTGTTTGACTAAGTGAATTGTAGGTCATAGAAATATATTGGGAAACAGCTTATGGGGCACTTATTTTAATATGCAAACTTGAACATCTGCCTCTCTTAATCTGTCACTCTCCCATTAAAAAAAAAAAAATTTTGACACCCAGTTAACCAAAAATATCCTAAGAACAGCGCAGTGGTTGACTCAGTAGGATCTTGTGAGTGGAAAGAAATCAGCGTGATTTGCACAAGATACCATTCAGTGGTAATGCCCCACTTTTGTTGGTGGCTGAAACAAGTACAGACATATTCTACCTTCTCATGTTTCATGCTTTAATTTGGCATTAATGAATTCTTACAAACATGGCCTCTGTATTAGTACAGTCTTCTTTTTCCAGTTTCTACCAATCTATCAAAGACTACATGGGGTTTTGTGTTTGCTTTTTCTTTTTAAACATTGAGCAGCTAGCTAGGGCACATACAGTTGTGTATGCATTTCTAAAATAATATCTGCTAGATGAGTGCCTGGAAGTAATACCTTTATTCTCCTCAGATATTTCAAGTCTTACAGTTTGGTTGGCTATACAAAGCAGTCTGATTTCCTTTTTCTTTTCTCTTGAATTTAACTTATTTAGGCTTTCCTTATGAGAAAAATTTCTACTCTCACAGATGTTACAATTTACAAACTAAATTGTGAATGTAGAATTCTTGTCGTTTGAGAAATAATGAAAAGTGTTGACCATTGTGTACAAAACTGGCTGCAGTGGGACCCTGTAACATGTCCTATGAGTCTTTTAGCTTTGCTTTTAGCTGCAGTAATTGTGCAGTTGCAAACTGCAATACTTCATCTGTTTTAAACTAGTGTCAAAAATAGTTGCACTTTTCAACATTGCAAAAATGGCTTTAAAATTTCGGTGGTTGGATTTCATTGTCTGTTTCCTGATAGTCACAAATCTGTAAATCTTTTAGAGTCGGTTTTCAGGTATTATTTTTGCAAGCTAACAATGTTGCATATCGCACATAGGCAGATTTTTTAGAGAATAAAAAATAATAAGTAAAAAATGCCCCAAAACAAAAAACCCTCAAAACTTGAAATGGGCTTGTTTTCTCCCTCTTTGATTTGTGGTTGGTTTTGGTTGCAACCTTACAAGCCAATGTTCCCTGTTCTGTCATAGGTTGAGCACAGCATAAACCATAACAGAAAAAACCCTAAATTCTCAGGTCTTGAGATTTGCCTAGTGCTGCTTAATTTCATAGATTAATTTACTGTGGCCTCAGTAGCAAGAGGTTCTCACTACAGTCAGCAGCAACATATTGGGGAAAATTATCGTGTTGTTGCAATAGAAGAAGAACACATACCCTCCTGTATTGCGTGGGCTAAGGTAGGCTATTTCTGACCCGTGTGTTGGAGTGTATCAGAAAGCTAGTCAAAGTGAAATGAACTCTCTGCTACTGAAACTCTTTAGTTACACTGGACAGCTTGGCATGTGTAAGTTAGCTGGGATTGCAATTTAAAGGATATTGCTGATTTTCAGAGATGAATGCTGGCTAAAAAATATTAGAAAGCTTGAACCGAGCCTTCTGTCCTTTCACAATGAAATATTTGTAATCCACCTGTTCAATGTGAACAGTTCCCTCAACATAAAAGTCAAATGCAGCAATATGAATAAATCCATCAAACAGCCTAAAAAAGTAGATGAGTAGATGGGCTGTGTTCATGCTTTATTTACTTTAATAGACTTGCAAAGCTAAGTCTTGCATGCAGCTGTTTGAAAAATGTACGGAATTCATTTCTAAAGCAAACCACATGGATGATAGACATTACTATGATTTCTGTTGTTTCTGCCAGGAAAGCCTTTGATTTTGTACTGCAAACACTCTTTAATAACAAATCTTGTGTGTTTAGCCTTTTGGCTTCTGAAAACAAATTACTCCTTTTGTGATATCCAACTAATTGTGATGCAACCTCATGATTTAGCTTTAAGTTCGTATTTGTTACTTGCTATCCATGCCTGTCATAACTATACAGCTAGGACTGGCAATGGTATTGTACAGCTGAACCATTTATTAGTAATGCAACATAATGCTCACCAACTGCACCTCTGCTGTGTTATCCAATGTGTCTTTACGATAATAACATTGATTGTGATTGCTTCTTGTACACAGATGTCCTTTTAAAGTGTGCTTGAACTTCTGGTAGACTTCCAAGTATTTCCAGTTGACAGCCTCCTTACACATACTCATTTTGGGGGACGTGAGCCAACGTTTCCATAATCATGTTCGGTCATTCACATAGCTATCACATTTGAATATAATGAGGTAAACTGATCGTGCTAAAGCACAAGCATTAATTGGGTGCAAATGCCAAAAAGATGTTTTCATAATGAATGCATTGATATTTAAGTTGTTTCCCAGCACTTTAATATCAAAAATGTGTTAGGATCTGCCAACTCACTCGGTAATCATGGGTAATACCTGGGAAACAGCACATTATTACATGGCTTTAAGTAGTGCTGTTACTCAGCACACTTCTTGGGATTCTGTGCATTTTAGAAGCAATTGCTGCCTTTCACAACCTTGGCAACAAATGTCAGAGCGGCTGCAATTTTAGTCAAGAGAAAGTGCTGTCCTGTAATTCCAAGGAACGCCTGAGGACACCGCTCATGATAACAGAATAAGGACCTGCAACATTTTACTGGGCCCTGACTATGGACCCTTTTACAGCCCAGCTCAATAAAACCTAGCTGCCCTGTAGGATTCCTGAGTATAGTAGGATGTGTATTCAGAGCGTTTGCAGCATTTACACTATTAAAAGCCAAATGTGGACTTTCACTGGTCTTTCACTGGTTTGTTTGCAATTCCCTAGATACGCATTGTGGCATGCATATCAGCAGCGTCTGAAACACAAAATAAAGCAAAGCAGGGCTGTAAAACTCACTTCCATCTGCATATTACAGCTCTAGAGTTGTTAAAAATAAAACACTAGCTAGTTACAAAGCAGAGCTACTTGATGAATCCATTCAAGATTCTGTAAGTAATACAGTTCATGTCTCATGGCAAGTCGTGTGCAGTTCAATCAATCAGTGTTTCATTTTCCATTATATTGTTGGCATGACAAAGCAGGGAAGTGTTGCCAGAGTTAATACTCCAACTCTCTTATCTGTGTCTAGAAACTGGTTCATATTGGCCATGGGAGTGTTTTAGATAGTATTTCCATCCTGTGTTATTGTCCAGTCCTGATTCCTTGGCAGAATGCCATATCTTATTATATTTTGCTTCTGCAGGTTTTTTGCTTTTTCCCAAGGCTGTGCACAGTTTGTCTTCCTTGCCTTTTAAGTAGAAAATACTTTGTTTTTTCAGAGAGCTTGAGGATATTTCTTTCTCACATTTTTCTATATTATTGTGGAATTTTCCTTCCTTGTGAAGGGAGGTATTGCTTGGAGAGTTCCCAGAAGTTATAGCTACCATTTAAATTCTGTATTGTTATCTTTCCTGTTGTGGGAGGTTTTAAAGAGTATTTGTTGGGAGGGAAGGAAAACAAGGTAAACTGATCTTGCTTGTGGAAGCGTTTCTCTGTGAGCATTCAATGAAATAAATAATTCTCTATGTGAGCATCCCACCAGGTCTTAATTGACACTATAGGTAAATACATCTCATGCTAAGGAAGCTTAACTATGCTCCTCTTTGGAAAAAAGTTTGTGATCTCTAACATTATTGAGGTGCACTACAGATAGTTTTTCAATAAAAATAGCTGTATTTTCTCTAAGGTGACCAAATAAGTAGCTTTTTTCTACATGTGTTCTTTGTGTAGATGCATCATGATACTGCAGTGTTGTAGTTGATGAAAATTAGGTATAGTACTTCTTCCTTCCTTCAAATGTGTCCACAGTGAGTGTTTTCAACCTTTAGCTTACATGTAAGTCTCATGTGCATTTATCTAAAAGAAAATCTGGTGGCCTAACACACAAATAGTTTGAAAATACCTTAAGGTATAAAATTGTATTTGGATTTCCAAACAGTTCAAATGAAGTCTCTCACTGAAAGCTTTAGAATGACTAAAAGGATAAAAATAAAATATGACTTGTAGATTAATAAAAGACATAAAGCCAAAAAAAGGAATAAATACTTAATTGTCACTGAAGAGGGTCCCTACTAGCATGTCCCAGAGAAATCTCATCAACTATTCATAAATAGTCTCCAGAAAGGGGTTACCCTTTGTGAGAGCTGGATGCAGATGAGCTTTCCCTGCACTCCTTAAGAATAGAGGAGCTAGGTGGCATGGGAGCATCCTCCATGAAGCAGAGGATTGACATCTATCATCTGCATTAGGCAGAATAATGTCCCTAGTCCTTGTCTCCCACAACCCAACAACAACCCTGGGTACTGCACTATTTCATTTGGTGTTGTATATTTGTCTTTGTTGTTGTGGCTTTTCACAGAATGGCAGGGGTTGGAAGGGCCCTCTGGAGATCCCCCAGTCCACCCCCCCTGCTAAAGCAGGTGTCCCCAGAGCAGGGTGCACAGGAACGCGTCCAGGTGGGTTTTGAATCTCTCCAGAGATGGAGACTCCACAGCTTCTCTGGGCAGCCTGTGCTGGGGCTCTGTCACACTCACAGTGAAGTTCTTCCTTATGTTTAGGTGGAGCTGCCTGTGCTCCAGTCTCTGCGCGTTGCCCCTTGTCTTGTCGCTGGGCGCCACTGAAAAGAGTCTGGCCCAGTCCTCTTGACACCCGGCCTTTAGATATTTATAAGCATTGATGAGATTCCTTCTCAGTCTTCTCCAGGCTGAACAGAGCCAGGTCTCTCAGCCTTTCCTCATAAGAGAGATGCTCCACTCCCCTCATCATCTTCGTGGCCCTCCGCTGGACTCTCTCCAGTAGTCCCCTGTCTCTCTTGAACTGGGGAGCCCAGAACTGGACACAGCACTCCAGATGTGGCCCCACCAGGGCAGAGTATCTTTTGCACAAACACTGAAATCTTAGTGGAAAACAAAAATGACAGGGTTGTGTGCCAGTGGAGACAGGAAAGTGGGAAATTCACCTGTTCATACCTGACTGCTAATACAGTGTAGGACTGCACAAGCAGTCGATGTTTGATAGCTACTTGGGGATAAACATTTATTTATCTATTAGGGCCTCACACAATTGCAAAGTGGAGAACTAATGATGCTAGGACTTGAACTGGTGCCATCTTCACCATATGAACTACTCAGCTGTTCAGAGTTGTGAGGCTCTGCTTCATTTATATATCTACATCTTCATCTTACTGTCTTCTGGAGTGAGACTTTTTAAAAACCTATTTACTCTTTACAGGACAGGAAAAATGCTCTAGCAGTTGTTCTGCCTCAGATGTTAAGTTGCAGTTACACTGAATTCCAATGGAGAAATCAAATCATCAGCTTGTGTTTAAAATTCTGGTTATACCTTGTATTGAGTACGGCTATTATAATATCCTTTCTTCCCTCTCTCACACACAACAGGAGCTTTTTACATTCTGTTTCGCTACAGCATCCTGGAGAAAGCTGACCTCCTGACCTTATTTAGACTATGTTGTTCAGTAATACTCATTTTGCTGTTAGATGAAATGAGCACCAAGCTGCATACGCAGCCCACATCCTTATGAAAGAATTAGGATTGTGCCAGATCCATGCACAGTCCCGGCAACTTTAGCTGACAAATATGCAGTGACAGGGCCTTTTTAGGAACTTTTATGTTATACTTTCCCAAAAGATATTGAAGCCATAAGAATCTGATGAGGAATCCTAATAGAACTGCCCGTGAAGTGAATAACTTTGGACAGCATATCCTACCTGTCAAACCCCTGGTAATTTGCCACCGAAGAAAGCTGTGCAAACACAACACTACCAGCATCGCTGGAACAATTGCAATAGGTCCTTTGACAAGAAATTCATTTTTGTCATTCATTAGTCATTGAGTTCATTAATATAAATGTGAGCTCACTTCTCATTACAAGTAGATGAACGAAATAGAGAATATTGAATAAAATGTTTCTCTCAGAGAAATGGGTTAATGGACTTGTAGTTTGCAGGAATACAATGAACTTTACTTGTCCTGAAAGAATTTCTTTTTTTTTGGATCACAGGAGAAAGGCTGGATACTACAGGGGACGGAGTGATTTTGGTACAAATATGCAGGTAGTGATGAACACAAACGTGGATGTTGCCTTGTGGTTACAACAGGATCTGATTTTTCTGTGCTTCCAACACTACGAATACATTTAGGAAGCTTTTTAAAAAATTTTTCTCCAGACTCAGGCTCCTCTTTGCTTTTTTTCCTTTTTCCTTCTTTTCAATTTTGAAACCTTCACTGCCATTTGAATTGTTTTTCTGCCCAGACAGAAAAATTAGAGTTTTTGTCTAGACAAGAGACCTTTACTCTTTCTGAAGACAGTTATTTAAAGCAGAGTGTTAGAACAACATTTATCAATGTTATTTGTGCTACACACCCAAGTCTAGGCACAATCAAAACTCTGTTGCTCCTCACCTTTCACTTAGGACCAGAGTAAAATATGGTCCCTACTCGTGAGTGCTTACAGTCCGATTTAAAATGTTGTTCACAGTACTGTTGTAAAATGCATCTTTATGCAGCCTTAGGCTGCTGTCACCATATGTAGACATGTCTTCAAATGCTCCTGATTTAAATTCTCCCCAGTGTATGTGAGCTGAGAACTGCTGCCTTGATGCATGGAAAACCTCCCTAATACAGTGAATACTGTTCTGACTCTCAGCACTGTCTCATGGTTAACTTGTGCCAATACTTAGAACACAACCATTGCAAGATCATGCTTTGGGACTGGTTTATAAAATAGGCCTATCTTTTTGGAACATCCGCTGTACATGGATGATTTTGTTTGAAGGAAGCTAAGTGAGATGGATGGATATAGCCCAATGATTATCTCAGCTGAATTTTATAGTCTTGAATTTTTCTGTTTACTTGAAAACAAACAAACTGCTCTTAATTATTGTTTTCTTAATGAGGGTAATGCAAGCAAAGTAGTTTAGATATACAGTGTATCAAAACAGCTGTTGAGAAAGCTCTGATGTGTAATAGCATGAGAAGACAGGGTAACAAACAAAGTTGTTAGTATTCCAATAGCATGAAAATTATTGTAGAGATAAGGGGAAAGAAGTTGAGAAGGGTGCTGGGAAACAGTCAATTGCAGTATCGCTGTAAAGATTAGAAGAGTGTATTTTCAGAGGAAAAAATGCTAAGGAGCTTAGAAGAACTGAACATCTGAGGAATATTCTTCAAGACCAATACCATCAGAAGGAAAGAGTCGCAGAGTTTAGTTAATGGGGAAAAGCCAGCTGTATTGGCATATAGTAAGAAACTTGCTTGTGAGGTACGTTGTGTTTACATCCTGTGCAACTTACTGAAGTCACTAGGATTTCATGGAACATAAGTCAGACCAAATACCATCTCTTGGTATTACTGAGGCAAAATAGATGGATTAGAGATTTAAAGGCTTTTATTGTGCTTGATGAGAACAGCAATAGGAAAAAGGGCGCTGGTAGCCTCAAGTAGGGATAGAGATGATTTCTGGGTGCAGAAGGATACAGAGTTAGTAAGACAGAAATACTACAGTACAAAAAGCTCAGTGTTGAGAGCCTTTTCCAATGGCTGGATGAAGGCAAATGAGGCATTCCTACAGTCAGGAGTCATTACAGTAGTAGCTAGAAACGCAAGAGGAGGTTGCAGTCTGCTGATGGTTATTGGGAGTAATAAAGTGTCTACTGATAGACTAGAACAGACTTCAGCTTTTTTTTTTTTTATAGGTGTATGCTGAAGACAAGTAGAAGGTTTAACACATTTAGGCCAAATCATCACCTGCTGTAGATTTGAGAGCAGCAGAATGTCACTGCTTCCAAGTTGTGCAGATTTATCCCAGTGCAGGTTTGGGAGTCAGCCTTTTCTCTCTATATTTTTCCTGAAGTAAATAGTGACTTGAAAGGATTGTCAGGCAAACACACCATAATACAAATGCTCTTGTAAGAATGATTTGTATTTTGCCTCTCAGAGAAATTTTGGGGAGGAAATGCAGCAAATTTAAAGAGTAATTACTATATTAATGAAAAAATAACCACCACCCCAAAATCTGAAGCTGGCTACCTACTAAAAATCAAAGATGTTGTGGAGCTGAATCTGAAGCACTGAAAACTTATTATGTAAACATAAGTGTAAATCTTAAGGCCAGTATAGGATGACAGTTTAGTCAATAGCAGGTGAAAAATCAAAATGAAACTGCTATAAATATCACAGTGAGGCAAAATAATAATATACATTTATCTAGCGCTTAAGATTTCCAAATTGTCTTAAATAATGCAGAAGGTTGCATTGATCTTAGATGCACAGAAAGAAATAAAGGACATGCCATATTTCCAGAGGCTCTCTAGCTATAAGCAAGCTGTTAGTAAATCAGAAGGCTACATTAGAGAAACGCTGTGACTAAGGACTTATGGGTGATTTAAAATAGGTAAGAGGCAATTAGTGCTTTCTATCTGGATTTAATAAAAAATAACATATACGTAGAGGTTAGATTGAAGCGGCCCTTGGAAAACAAAGTAATTGGTATTTGAGACTGGAACTAAGTTAACTGAAGTGTTTAAGAGAAAAAATTGGCAAACAATAGATTATGTCTTTCTGAAGGAAAAATTAACTGTGCTATTGTCACAATTTAAAGCTGGGCTGGCTATTAAACAGACAACTGATGCTCCTGGTTAATGCCCTCTCTCCTCAAAAGGGGGGAAAGAGAAAAGGGAAAGAGACTTACGGATTGGAAAAGTTAAAACAGCTTTAATCTAACTACAATAATAAGGTATTATAATAATACGAAAAATAATAACAAAATGTGTACAAACATATATAAAACTGATATCAAGCTTCCCCCTGCCCGATGACGAATACACCACCCGGACACTGCAGGGCACACCCCAGGAAAGTCCCAGACTGTACTTAGCAGGAACTGGATTCAGGAATGTACGGATCAGGATCAAAGGAAGAAGAATTGGACAGAGCCCCCCTTGGGTGCTTGAGCAAGGAGCTAAACAGCTGGAGAGTAGTATCCTGCAACACCACTAGGACCTCACTAACAGCCCCATGCTGGGCTGAAATAGGTTCCTGGGCCACAGGTGTGGGTGGAAGCACCAGATGAGGCTGCTCAAGGCCGTTAAAGCCCATCAGTGCCCTCAGGCCCCCAGCCATGAAAGGAGAGGGAGTGACCCTTGTAGTCCCTCAGCTTTATACTGAGCATGATGTCTATGGGATGGAGTACTGCATTGGGTCAAACCAGGGCAGCTATTAAAGATTGTTTTAAAGATATGTCATGAACCACACTGGTAAAGAGCAACCAATGTTCTAAGACCACCAGTGTGTGTTTGGATACCAGCCCCGTCCCACCAGGGCCCCCAGTGACAGCCCCAGCAGTCTCCTGCTCTGTGGGAGGGTGGGAGATCTGTGCACCCCAGAGCAAACCTGCCAGATGGCACAGAGCAAGCAGGGATGGGTCGAAATTTAGACTTGTCCTTAGCATTTATGGGAAAGCAACTGAAAGCCGTGGATCTGCTGCAGACCATATTATGCTTCGTGTGCTCACATACTGACTTGACTGTGGGGAAAAAAAAGAAAAATCTGAACAAAATGGTGATCGTCTGTCCAAGTAATTTAGAGATGTGACTAATCTCCCTGGGGCTAATTCTTTATTAAAGTTAAATGTATGCCTAGAGGGTTTCCTGGATACAGTCAGAAAGTTCATTCGCTCTCAAACTTGAGAAATAAATCAGGGTAAAATCGTAGTAATTGACAGCTCTTAGATCTGACTTTCTGATATTGCCAGTTGACTTCATTACAGGAGAAAGGCACTAAAGCACGACCCAAGTTCTCGGAATAGGGACTGTGTTCAGAGTGTTGGGTTTTGTGGTGATTTTGTATGTTCTTAGCCTTAGACAAATTTATTTTTGAGTTACCATATGTGAGGGCTTTTCATAATTGCCATCTGTGGAATGAAAAGCAATTCAGGCAAAAATGGGCACAGTTGCAAATATTAGAAAACATAGCTATAAAAAGTCTTAAGAACTTTATGCAAATGTTCCATTTACAACGGAAGGGCCAGATTCTAATATCACGCATGATGTACAGTAACAGATTTTTGTTAGGTGTGCTGGGATGCCCACGCTGTGTCTGAGATTAGAATCTGTCCCAAAAATGGATTATTGGGATATGAAGGAGCCAATGATGAGGAAAATAAAATTTTTCTGAGCTTTATTTTCCCTCACCCTTACTATGTGAGGTTTGGCTTTCAGCATAGTTCTTGATCTTTGTAATTTATTAGGAAAATTGGCAACAAAAATAATGACAAAATGTAAAAAATAATTCTCCTCTGTAAGAAATTAACATCATCAAATTAGGACAAAGTATTGATCTCTCTATGACCAGTTGCTCTGAGCAACTAGCAAATTTTGGCTGGGCGAAGCATTACCTGAAGCGAACAACAGTGACTCCATTACCAGGAGGATTCCCCTGAGTTGGAATTATCAGGTGTTGGTAGCAGTATAGTTCTGGTGTTGTGGAGGTTGCATGCAGACTAATTTACTCTGCAAATCCTATGACCAGTGGCAGTATCTTCATTTATTTAAATCTTGCACTTTATTATCTGTATTTTCCCCCATATTCAGATACTGTCTTTTGTTCTTGTCTCTTTGGGGAGGAGGTAAATGAGATTTGGATACAAGCCATAATTATTCTGGGAAAATCACCCTGTGGCATTGATTTATATGCAAAATCTTGCCCTGCAGCATCTTGACAGCTACACAAGTCTAGTAAGGCAAAGGCTACAGAGCTTTTCTTGTTCTAAAATGATATATTTATGGCCTTTGTCTCTTAACTTTAAATCACAATTACCCAGCTATCCCATTCTCATCTCCAGAGTAACCAAGCACCAGCCAGGTAAGAAACTCCCCTTGGATAGGGGAGATTTGATTTTCTAATGTCATGGGAAGATGAGGGGTGCAGTGAAGTCTGCCCCAGGGCGGTGCACAGGGGCACAGCTGAAGAAGTCCTGGCAACACTCCACAGTTAGAAAGCCCCTTGTCACGTTAGACTTCTTCAGTATTGAATAGCAGCTGCAGCAGGGTTTCTGTTACTTTGGATTGAAAAGTTTCTTGGAATGCTACTCAGAGTACAAAGGAGTGGCTGATGTTTTGAAGTGCAGTCTGAATGACTTCTGTGAAAATCACAATATGCTGAAAATGAGACCCCTTGTCTAAATGACCAGGCACAAAGGAAAGGACCAAACCCTTTGAAGTAAAGTGTTTTGTTGGATCATTATTATATACCCATTTTGCTATATCTGACCTGAACAGTTTTTCATTCAACACACAGGATTCTTATTTTTTGCAAACAAAGGGCTACTAATGCAGACAAATTCTAATAGCAGACACAGTGTTTTTAGCAAAGGCTATAACGACAAAATTGTCACTGCAAACGTTTTTCAAATCTGCAGCTTCTCAGTTGATTCTGACAGCAATACACTTGTATTAGTGATGCTTCTGAGACCAACTGAGAGAAGCTATAGATCTTACAACTCACAAGTGAAGCAATAAACTTTCAATGGCAAAATGTTTCTGTCTTCCGCAAAATATGAAAAATATGCCATTGTTTAGGGACAGAGCACTTTTGAAGGAAGTATTCAGACTGACTGTGAATATTCAATAAACATTTCAAAGTCCACATAGTTTTAAGATGTTATCTTTAATCAAGATTTTGCTTTTCAAGTATTGTTTTAACTAACCATTTATCTTCAAGTCTTCTGAAAATAGAAGGATTTTGTTTATCATGTGTAAGCTGTATAAATGCTAGCCAGGTGCTGTTGAATGAACTACATTTTAGGCATACATATGATGGTATTCCTTTTCACAAAAAGGTTCGAGTATAAAAATTATGTATCTGCTCATTTTTATATAATAATATAAATTCCAAAATATCTTTTTATTTTGAAACCATAGTAGTTTTTGTCAGAAGTATCATGGAATGTATCTACAGTTGTAGATTTTTAAGCTGCAGTATCAAAAACCAACTCAAGATGTACGGGATACCGCATCAAATGCAACCTGAATGCTGTGCATCACCAAAAAGTATGTTTCACATCTGATTGCCTCCTTTCCCATTGCATTCTAGTTTCATACAGGGACACTAAGACCCTAAAACAGTCTTACACATGCAGATAATTAATATGCTGCCTTGTAACCAATACTGAGGACAATAAGGGATCAGTCTATACTGATACTTTGGTTTCCTTCTTTTCTAGTTTCAAATTAGCTGAAAGGTTATTGGTGTCAGGTCTCTAGTTCAAAATCTTACTATCTAGGCAGTTCTAGTAAGGTTTTGAAACTGCATGATATTGTTACTGATGCAGCAGAGTAATCCTTTGAATGAAAATTCTTGTTTGTATGATATTATAAACAGTAATTGGACTTTGATGGTCAACATGAGGATCCCTTCATCTTTGGGTTTTTGTGTCTTCTCTGACCATTGTGTCCTCTGCAGTCACACAAATCTCTGTGAATATGGGATAAATAGATTCCTTCATTATCATAAAAGAAAAAAAGAACTGGGGATTGGAATAAACTGTGTCATTAATTACAGTCTCCTGCTTCATCGGGACAACATCATGCAGTCACTTTTTTGGAACTTATTCTACACAACTGTAAATGAAAGTCAATTTCTTGTTCTGTCATCTCACTTGAAAACATGCCCCAGGAATATAAGGGTGGAATAGCTAAAAACTTTTTTTCCTGTACAGTCTTAATGTATGCTTGATCAGTCACACATATTTGTCCTTGGAATTATTTGTTCTCCATTCTGAAACAGCAGTGCTGCTCCCTTCCTCATGCTTATTGTAGTGTATTTATTGTCAACAGTATTTTTCTCTTAACTTTTTAAGTCTTGTGAAACTGGTAATGCACAGTAGCTAGAATCCTCTGCTATCACTGACTTTCTCTTTCCTGGCTATCTGTCTTCCACTGCACATTAATGCTTAAATTTATTTACCTTGAATGTGAGGACTGGAACTCTGCGTATTCTTGCAGAATGTAGTTGATAATGTCTATTTTTGGCCTCTGAACTGCTGGTTTTCATTTCCTTACTCCCCCTACCCCCACCTCCATTTTTCTTTAACCATTGAGTTAATCTAGGATTTACTTGACTTTGTTTATATTCTATTATTGTATCGTTTTGCTATGTACCTTTCAGTCTAGAATTAGGCCAAACTTTTAAAGAAAAACTGGTCTTCTGTACTTAGTCAAAATTCTTATAGAAAACTGAGTATGCAACATAAATTGAACACAGAACATGTTTTTATTTTCGGGTTTTCATTAAATCAAACAGTATAATTAAGAATAGAATTTCACATCAGTGTTGATTTCTCTTACATAGGGGATGTGCAAATGTTTTCTAAAAATAAAGGCAATACATGAAAGAAAAATATGTAACCTCTTTGGAAGTCTTCGCAATTTTGAAAGACAACTGTATGGGGTCTTTTCCTATTTTCTAATCTTTTCTACTTTACTGCTTTTTTGTGTGTGTTTCATTGGTGTTGATGTGTGCAGAGCATAGCTTAGCTTTGTATAGAGCATGGTAGTTAGTAGCTGCAATGGCTGTGTAAAGTAGTAGAAGATGGTTGAATTATTCTTGTTAGACTGAAGGGGAGAGAACGTTGAGTCATGAAGACTGCCTGTTGCCTTTGAGAGCTTCACTGCACAACTGGTCTATTGTCCACTTCTGTCTTGGTCTGAAAGTGTCTACATGATGTAGTACTAGCCACCACATGTGGAAAATTGTCTTGAATTAGAAGCAAATTAAATTTTTCTGTTTTCTTTGTCTAAAAGATGTGTTAAATTATGCAAATGTTATTCTTCTGTCTGAGTTACTGCTTTGAAATTTCACAAGGGTCTGGGGAAGCGGTTGTACTTCAGAGCTGCAGAAGCTGTTCTGGGGCCCTATTCCAATGTGCATCAATTTCTGCTTTCATATCGGAGCCACTTCAGAGCAACTTAAATGAAACTAAATCATGAGCTTCCTTTGCAGTGAGAACAAAGTAAGTTTTCTTTCAGTATGGGTTTTGTGCCAAATGCTGCATACCGAATTTGTGGTATAAAACACAGGGGAAATTGGAGGGAAAATGTTGATGTTAGATGCTACTTTTCTTAAGTTTACCAGGGATAGAAAATATTTATATGGGAAAATATTTACACTGGAATTTTGTTTCTGACAGTGAAGCAAGAACCCACACCTTTTCTACCCTGACATTCTGCTTGTTGCAGTTAGCTCTGTGTGTAATTTAGGCAGTGGGCTACAGCTGGAGTTCTGTGTCTTTCTTACTTGTTCCAAAACAGGCAACAGCTTTAGCTGAGTCAGAATTTCATCTTTTTTTTCACCTTAGTAATTTCGCATTTTTACCTAGTCATCTGATTTCAAGCTAGGACCATAGCCTAAGAGTAAAGAACAGTCCTTACTTTTATCATTGTCCCTTCAGCTGCAACTTTTGGCACCTAGAGATGTTCAAAGAGAGCTTCCTATGGCAATATGGAAAAATCTAATTGTTACTGAAGCACAGAATCACAGAATGGTAGGAGTTGGAAGGGCCCACTGGAGATCATCTATTCCACTCCCCCTGCTAAAGCAGGAGCCCCCAGAGCAGGGTGCACAGGAATGTGTCCAGGCCGGTTTTGAATCTCTCCAGAGAAGGAGACTCCACAGCCTCCCTGGGCAGCCTGTGCCAGGGCTCTGTCACACTCACAGTGAAGAAGTTCTTCCTCACGTTCAGGCGGAACTGCCTGTGCTCCAGTTTGTGCCCATTGCCCCTTGTCCTGTCGCTGGGCACCACCAAAAAGAGCCTGGCCCCATCTTCTTGACATCCACCCTTTAGGTAATTATAAGCATTGATGTGATCCCCTCTCAGTCTTCTCCAGGCTAAACAGAGCCAGGTCTCTCAGCCTTTCCTCATACGAGAGATGCTCCAGTCCCCTCATCGTCGTCGTTGCCTTCTGCTGGATTCTCTCCAGTCATTCCCCATGTCTCTTGAACTGGGGGGCCCAGAACTGGACACAGCACTCCAGATGTGGCCTTGCCAGGGCAGAGGAGAGGGGCAGGATCACCTCCTTCAAC
>VZSC01015398.1:586329-602231 GCA_013398225.1 Steatornis caripensis
CATTTCCTGATCCAGTTCACTGTTCACTTGTCTAACCCTCACTTCCTAAGCTTACCTGTGAAGATGTTGTGGGAGACAGTGTCAAAAGCCTTGCTGAAGTCAAGGTAGACAACATCCACTGCTCTCCCCTCGTCCACCCAGCCAGTCATGCCTTTGTATAAGGCTATCAGATTGGTCAAGCAGTATTTTCCCTTGGTGAATCCATGTTGACTACTCCTGATAGCTGTCTTCTCCTCCACATGCTTAGAGATGACTTCCAGAACGAGCTGTTCCATCACCTTTCCAGGGATGGAAGTAAGGCTGACTGGCCTGTAGTTTCACAGGTCCTCCTTCCTGCCCTTTCTGAAGACTGGAGTGACACTGGCTTTTCTCCAATCCTTAGGCACGTCTCCTGTTCACCAGAACTTTTCAAAGATGATGAAGAGTGGCCTGGCAATAACATCTGCCATCTCCCCTTGCAGACTAAAAGTAAGGCCGTCCAACCACTACTAAAGATAGAAACTGCTTTTCTGTGGAGGTGATGTTGCTACATAATTCTTCTATCAATTTGCAAATTCTTTGCCTTCAATATTTCTCTTATTTCACATGCCAATTAACCCTGGTATGTTGTGAAAAGTCTCATACTTGGTTTTGCCTATGCAAGGCTGGAGCCACACTTCCTCCTAGGGCTGATTCGAGCTGAAAAGAACAAAGCTCTCTCTGGCAGTAGATGCCTAGAAGCAGCGATTTAGTAATCCTCCTGATGATGACTTTGCCACTACAAAAATTTTTGAAGGCAGAGTGACAACTTATGTAGTTGATGGGGGAATGAAGACTGGAGCAGTTGCTACTTCACTCACCCCATCCAGTTGCCAGCATCAGAGTTTTTTTCCAGAGCTAAGTTCCTCTTCTGTTCCTTCTGCCCCTCTCTGTGACCCTGATTTGCCTCTTACCTTCAGAGCAGCACAGCCTGGTTTTCGATGCACTGGCACGAAGCGCCCAGCTGGCACTGCCTCTGCTCTCTGTACCTGGGCCCCTTCAGCAGCAGCCCCAAGTCCTCAGACAGTTCCAGCCTCTGAGGTTGTGTGTGTGGTGCTGGAGCTGGGGAGTGTCGTGGTGTGAGGAAACTTTCCCCATCAGGTCTTGTAGCTTGATGCTGAAGCATGTTCATGGCAGATGGAATCTGTAGGGAGTTTAGATAACAAATTTCTGTGTTAAAAAAACTTGCAGAGTGGTTAAAAGCATCTCTCATGTTTGAGTAACCCAGGTATCTGGCCTGCCACGTTTCAAGCTTTTCTTCTAGATTGCAGTGATATTTGAGTGTCACATAATTACAGCAATTAGATTATTTTTAACAAGAAAAAATATTTTGTCTTAATTTCATACTTCAAACTGACTAAAGCTTTTTAAAAATAGTCCATTAAATTCAGGTGTGGGATGTACTTGTGGTAATAAATAGCTAGATGTAAGAGTTTATAACAGGAAACATTAAAGCAACCGTATTTTATCTGGAGAAAGAAGTACTCTTCACTTTAAAAGGAAAAATAAAATATTACAAAGTGAATCCTGAGGACAGCAAGCCATTAGCCAGGGAAAAATCCTATTGAACATAAAGTCTTATGGATTGGCCAAACACCAAAGTGCATACTCATATCTGTAGAAAAATTATTTCAGGCTAACACAAACTTATTGAAAACATCTGCTCCTCTAATTAGCATACTGAGTATTTATCATCTTTACTTGCTCAAAATGCCAGACTGTTTAATTATAACGGGAGGTCTTGTGATGTAGAAAAGTTCCAACCAGGACTAAAAAGCAGCTATTGCTATTGTTTTTAAAAAAATAAAATATTAAATATAATTTTTTTAATGTTTTATTGTAACAGTAAAAAATAGTAGTACTAGTAGGTCATATATGTTACAAACAACCTGTGCCAAAACATGAAGTACAAATC
Organism: Steatornis caripensis; assembly: GCA_013398225.1. NCBI lineage: Eukaryota > Metazoa > Chordata > Aves > Caprimulgiformes > Steatornithidae > Steatornis > Steatornis caripensis. The sequence goes on from VZSC01015398.1 coordinate 588,263, forward strand.
TACAACAAACTTTTAATCTAATAATGAAATTTTAATCCGTTTCCTAATTGTAAATACCCAAAACGTATTTGTTAACCCCTCCAGTTCCTTTTTTTAATGGGGTATTTTGAAAATGTTTTGTTTCATCTTTACAATGTATTTTACACTGTCTGCAAGATACAAATTCCAGATCCCGGTCTGTTAATCAGCAGAATCTGTTTACCATGAAATAATGCCATAGTAATCTCTGATTGTGAATAATCACCTTCTCCTGGAGAATTATCATTATTGACATAGCAGATTCAACTAAAATTTGTGGCAGCCACAGCGAGAGTATAGCTCATTCAATCGCTCTTACTTTTTCTTGCATCTTCAGATTATTCTTTATAATTGTCTTAAACCCTAGACCTTGGCTTTTCAGTGTTTCAGCTATTTGTTGCTCTTAAACTTTAAACAAATATTGGATACTTTTGACTGAAGTTGAAAGCATCTTTGAAAATGGAGATATGATATTTTACCATTTATGGATGCACATCACTTTCTCACTTACACCAGTGAGGAACAAAACTGGCTACAGATAGAAGAAAAATGTGGCTCAGTTGAACCCAAACGTTGGCCAGCTTGCTTGCTAAAACCTCACTGTCGACAAGGTGGCCTGAGCCAGGGAGTTCTTGAGATCTGTATCATCTCCACTGAGGACTCATTTTGTATCTGTAGGCAAGTAATTTAACTGTTTGCTGTAAATCCATGAAGCTTTGTGCATTTCATTGTACATGTGTCAGCTGAGAAATTTACCCTAATTCCTTTGCTTGAATATGTCAAGCTGGTGAATGAACTCAGCATTACCCCTCCAATATTAAAGGTTCATAAGACATTTGGGGCTTTAAAAGTTAAAACCAGTTACCAGGCTGATAAAAATGATTCCTTGACTTCCACACTACTGCTTATAAGAGTAACACCAGTTTCACTTTGAGTAGGGATATGTCAACCTGACCCTAAATGAGTGCAAATGAAAAAAATGTTGTTACCAGCCAGCACAAAGATGTGTTCTGCCGTTGTTTGACAGAAAGATGAGGTTGTGCTACATTTATGACTGTTTCCTCTCACAGCTCTGTCAGTCAGGGATATAATTCCAGAAACTTTCCATATGTTAGATGCTCAGTTGTTCTTTTTTCTTTTTCTCTGGTCTTGTATAGACTTTCAGACTGCTTCCCTTAAAAGAAAAAAACTGTTCAAAGTGAAATATTCCATTAGATTCAGTCACATCTGTTCTAGTAAGAAAATTTGTACTTAATAGCTCCTGCTCTTACTATCACTTCTTCAGCACAATGTGAATTTTTTCTTGACTTTCTTCAGTAATTTTGTTTATTGTGAATTATGTTATTCTAATTCTAAATTATTCTTCTGTCAGTCAAGGGAAGGGATGAAAAGAACTGTCAGTAAAAGAAAGGTGGGCTGTGATTCTCAGGTGTTATGTCTTGCAAATGCAAAATCACCTTTGCCACAGTTATGGGTGACACCATACAGCTCTGAATGTTCTTGAACTATTGCTGTTGTGGTACATAATGAGGGTAGATCAAGGCTCTTCTCGGGTGAGGGAAATTTATTTCTTTGTCTTTCCCAAAAGTTACTCCTTTTGGAAGTGGAGCTTGGGGTATGGTGGAGCCACAAGATTGCTTTATTTTTTGATGATAGTATTGATTTTAAAAAAAGCCACATCCAAGCATAAAAAAATGACTTGCGATCAGTACATTACTTTAGTTCTTGGACAGTGTCACTGGTAGTGGAAGCGCATTGCTAGGACTCTTTCTCTAAAACACGCCCTCTGTGACTTGCAGATAAATCCCATGCACAGGAAAGCAGAAAACTGAAGAAAGTGTCAGACTGCATTTGTTTTAATTTTTTCCTCTCTGCAATTCATGTGAGCTAATGCAAGGAGTAACTGCCCCAGCATCCCCTTCCAACTGCAGATTTCGTACTCCCAATGGTCTCTCTGGAATGTGAGGGAGCAATGCAGCAGGAGTTGCTAAAAGCCACTAATTAGAACTGTAATTAACAGATAAGGATACATGAGGAATCCTCTTCTCATATGGGATTCAAATAGAATATTTCAGCTACAGTTTCTGTCAGTGTTGGGTCCAGCATTAAGCTCCTTGGATTTCGCCTGGAAGTAGAACAAATGTTCTCTGTAGAATTAACAGTAAAGCATTACATCTGCGGCTGCATGGAAGCTTTAAGGGAATTGGCTGATCAGACTCACCTCTATCTGCTGTAGCTCTTTCTGTTGTTACAGGAAGGGAAAGTTCAGTGATCATATGGTAGAGCTATGCGATGGAGAAGGGCTTTTGAAAGCAGGTAAGTTTGCCCTTCAGGGAGAACTGAGTTTTGTAACAGGAGGAGGCCTGAGTGGAAGTTCAAGAAGATAAATTCTGGGTAGTTTGCCATCACTTAGGGGAGATAGCCAGTTTCTTCAGCAGCTCCCAGGCCCTTGAACAAAGTTTTAAGGGAACGAAGGCACTGATACTGGCCCAAAAGAACTGGTAGCAGGAGGGCTGCACACTTTGAGATATGAGTAACACCTTGAAGAGGTGCGAATCCTAGCAAGATGCAATACCTGGATTTGCATGTAATTCTGGGAGGAAGATACTGTTTTTCTTAACTGGATGGTAGATAGTTCACTGACAAATTCACTCAGAAATAACAACGTGCTGTTGGGGGAAAAAAAATAAGGCCGTATGCTGCATAAGTCTTGGCTAAAGTGCTTCCACTGTAGGAAGAGAAAATTGAAGCGGTAGTTAACTTACTCCATTACTAAAATATGTCACTCGTATTTTCATACATTGCTTTCTTCTACTCAACATCCCCCAAAAAGACAGTATTGGCACAGAGTATCTGTATATTCCTAGTACTTCAAAATACTCACCTGGCTGATATGCTAGCAAATTCAGTCAAGACAATGATCAGAGTTTAATGAATGCAGCATTTATGTGGCATTTGGGACAGTAGGCTAAAAGCTGCCTTGGAAATCAATAATAGTACCTCGTCTTTGAGTACCAGCAAGCCAAAGGGTTGGCACGGAGCATACTTGTGACAGTCAAGGCAGGACCACAGCCTAATAGGGTTGGTGGAGAGGAACTCCAGAAAGGTTAGTGGAATGGCTGAAATGTTTCTTTCTGCTACTGTGGCGAAGATTATGTTAACTGTCGTGTATGCTACTGATTTGCCTTGGTGAGGGCTCGTTGCAGCAGCAGGCAGGGGTTGGCAGTGCTCCTGCAATTCAGCAAGCAGTGCACCAGGTGGGAGACTGTAACCAACACAGGGTAACTAACAGCTGAGATAAACGATCAAGCCCCAAACGCCTCATTTTCAGCAGTAAAAACTAATCCTAATAACGTCTATTCCAGAAATGCTGCTGTTGTGATTTTTGTTTTTTAATTTCAGTGTGAAAAAAACCTCTGGCTTTTGTAATCATTCCTAGTGATGGCTCAGATATGCAGTAAATGCAGCAGTGTGTTGAAAATGGTTTGTTCTAGTTCACAACTGCAGCCTTTCTAGATTCAGAGGATAACTCTCTTCCTAGTTTGAGACCTCTCATTATAACATTACCTCTTTCCTTACTACTGTCTGAAGGTTTGGATCAGTGCTTTGCTGGCCATGTAACAGTATAATCTTTACAAGCTATGGGGGAGGTTTCATTCTGTTGCATAAATTTTTTAAAAATTTTGTTTGTTTTATGGAGGCATGGTGATGCCAGTGCCTTGATGAACATTTGCAAATACCAGAGAATTGATCAGTTTAATACTGCAGTTCTAAGAGCTCCTCACTGTTACAGTTTAAATGTTTACTTACAACTTGAATTAAGAGCCAAAGCTTAAAATTTTCATAACCTAATACTGCTAAAATTGGTGTGCTTGAGTCTGAACTGAAGCTCTGCTGCTTCAGTAACTAAACAAAGGTATTTCTTAGACTAAAAATGCTGTGTTGAACATCAGGAAGTCAAGTTGTATTAGCTTAATATTAAATTAATGTTCTTTCATATGCATCATTGTCTCCTACCATAAGCTGTGCAGCTGTTCATGAAATCTGCACCCAGTCTATATCTTGTGGCATGTCTTGAACAGATATTTTATCAAAAAACCCACTACGTCTAACCTTGTAGTCATCAATTTAGAATTTCTTACATTTACCTGTTAATAAATGTATACCTTCCTACATATATATTCTGGCAGTGTCATGTATGTGTTCTGACAATTACCCACATTTGATGCTCCTTCATGACTTTTATGCATGTAAGGAGCAACAAAATGCACTTGGGACTTGTACATGTCATGGTCAATTTTAATCTTTCATGATTGAAAGAAGCTGAGCATGTAAGATAGAAAATAGTGCAACAACTGTTTCTTATTCTGGAAAATACCGTATGGGAAATATCATCGTTTAGTCCTCAATGGAGGGCTGTCTTCAGCCATGTTATTGGAGATGTTGAGGTTCTTCTATCACAGGAATATGACCACAGTTCTAGAATTAGTAGCAATCCTCCTCGGGTTTCTGTATGCCTCCCATTTTTCCAACTCATATGTACACTGTTTTTTAAAGTTAAAATGTTGTCATTTTAGATCATTGGATGCAGTTCCCTGTTAATGGAATTCCTCTTGGCTGTTAACTAGAGAGAGAACGACTGACAAAGATCTGCTAAATGTTCTAAAAAATGCTGGACACATGACTTTCCGCTGCGCAGTTGATTCCATACTGAAAACAATGTATTTGAAAGCTTAATTGAACATTAGATATATTCAGGTATGACATGTGGATGCCAAATCCAACAGGTTTTGAAAATTACACTGTTCGTTGCCTGAAGACTGGTTACTCTGAGAAGTATACTTAGAGGCTGTTTGAAATGCTTGCTCACTGACTGTGGATCACGGCATTTTCTACCAGTAGTCTCATGTTTTCACCTCCCCAAGAGCTCTAGGGAAAAGGCAGGCAGCATTCATTTGGAGAAGTTGTTGTTTCCCCCCTCTTCATGAATTAACTTCACTAGTTAGAAATGAGTTAAGAGTGTCTTAGTTATCTAAAGTTCCTCAGTATTGAACACATTTTTTTCTGTTTGCTTTGGCTTCATTTATAGTAGAAGAGTAGCAGAGTGGAAAGTTCATTTTTAGAGGTTGTACTTCCTTGTTCTCCCTAACATGTCATAACTGCATAAGGGTTAAGACAGATTTTCTTCTTTCTGTTCTTTTAATGAGATCAGCAGCAATATAACTGAAAATGAAATGGCATAGTCTCTGGCTCTGGAATTAGAAGGACCATTCTTATGAGAAGAAATGGTCATTTATTCAGTGGATGAGCCAGTACCAACTGCAGTGATGTATTTTTCTACATAGATGAATGAACTGTGAAGTAAAGGTTCATTAACCAAAGAATATCAAGTGTGCAGAAAACTGTAAAAATTATGAAATACCATGTAGATGAGCAGGAACTGAAAGGGGCTTAGAAAAGTGACGGCATCACAGAACTCATAGCTTTTCAGAAACGTATTTGTCAGAACTTCAAAATTTTTTTTTTTGCATCTCTTATGCCTCCAAATATTTCCTAGTAACTTCTTACCTATTATAATTGCTTAGTTGCACTGAAATTGTTGCAAGTTGGCAAGTGTAGCATTAGCCTGGTTCCCAGAGGGAGGCAGACACCTTTAGATTGTTAAGACTTAGGCAATTCAATGGGACCTGTGAGGAAAGGTAATAACGAGTGGGAATAAGCATGGTAGAATTTGGCCCTGATTTAATGCCAGTTGTAGGTTTGTTTATATTGCGAGCCTTAGCTATTGCTTCTAAGGGCCTGTTTTGTATATTGATTTTCCAAAGATTTATTTTAAACAAATCTCCTCTGATACTCTCTGTAACTCACTGCTTTAGTGAGAGGGTGTCAGAGAGAGACTAGAATCAGAGAATGAAATATTTCAAGTTATGTATGGACTGATACATTGACTTCAGACCATAAGCCATGATTTTTTCTTAAGGTAATTTTTAACTCATTTTATTTCTTCTCTTCTCAAGGGACACATTTTTGCATGCAAAAAAAAAAAAAAGAATGCTGTAGTGCTTTTACTCTGTAATATTAATTTGGTTCAATTAGGATGAATTCTGAGTATATAAATTTGCATATTAAAAAAATGAAAATGTTGGGGTTTACATGTTTTGTCCTTAATAAATCCTTTACATTCTCCTCCACTTACTACAAATTAGCCTTGTAGTTAAGGCTTAAAGGTTATCTAAGGGCTTTTTTACAAGGTGGAGAGGGTTTTGGGTCTAACACAGATGTTAATGAAAACACGGATAAATTGTTGAAGGTGCGTTTTTACTGATACAGTATACTTTTTTTTTGTCTTTCTCTTTGCTTTTTAAAAATTGAGCTAGCCTCAGCTAATAGGAACTGTTAAAGTACAAAATTTAATATGAGAAACATTCCTTCCTAGAATAAAAATTAGGATTATGATTTGTAGCATTTAGCATACTATAGTAGTATCTTGAAACAACGTGTGTTTGGAGAGTTCTGTGGGATAACATTACAGGCATTCTGGAATCACACTCTGACAGTCCAGTGAACACAAATGGTCGTTGCAGGCAAAATCTCAGGCTGAATGGAATGAATGACTTTGTATACTTGATATGCTTTGTATTCAAAAGCTCTATGCACACCGTTGCATGCAAAATTTTGCTATGGGCAAATAGGGAACAGACCGTATATGCATTGCAAAGAATTTATTGTTAATCTAGTGAAAGAATGGTTACTAATCCAGATTTACTTATTCTAGAAAAAGAATAAAGAAAATTAAAGAATGCAATTTCAGGAAAATGTCCTAATAATGAAACAGTTGAAACTGTTGCATCCTTAGTACCCACCCTCTTCTTTCCAGTGTGTTATGCTTGCCCTTCCACCACTCCTGTGAATCCCGAGACTGGGTACTCGGCTTCCTCAGGAGGGGGAGGGTGTTACATGAGCCATCTGCAGCCCCTGGTTCTTCATTAAGAGGAGAATTTTGACTTTGGGGGTTTCCTTTACCTTGCTCCTGGGTCCACTAAGTTAACTAATGTTTTTTCTTTCTTTGTGGGTTCCCAGTTTCACCTTATGCACAATTCTTTGTGTGTGTATACGTGCTCGTCTCGTTATTATCCATAAGCCAGTTCCGTGGTCACATTCCTTTCTTGACAGTAATTAGCTATTAGCAATTATACTCCTGGGGCCTCTAGTATCATCCTCTGCCTCTCGTGATTGTCAATAATTTTGACAGCAGTTTTGGATATCTTATGCATGACCTGGGGATACTTAATCATAACTTGATGTTAAATTTTGGGCATGGCCATAGCATTTAGCTTATGGTTCTTTGCTTTACAGTTTGGTACTGATACTGCCTTCTAGAGGCTATTCCTTTTATAACTCTGTCTTTTCTCTACTGAAATGGAGTAAGTAATGCTCTCACCTCCAATACCAGCCAAAACAATAGATCTAGAACTAATGGTTATAATACTTGAATCAAATAGTGCACAACAGCTACAAAGCTCCCTTATAATTGGTCCTGGGGATTCTCTTTCCTGGAGATTATCTACTTGATACATACAACATGCATGCATGCATGTATCTCCACTGCTGCCACAGGTTCTTGGCAGGTCTATTTTTCTGTGTATCAAATTAATGGTCTGAGATTTCCTTCATAACAGTTATTTCAGTAATTTCCTCTTATCGGTAATTTTCATTCCAAATAATTTATTGAACCAATGTTTGCATTCAAAACTTTGGATACAATTGAAGCAAAATATTGAGCAGCTCATGTTACCTTCAGTTCAGTTCCATGTTTATGCAGAATAACTCAAGAGAAACTTAAGAGTAGTTGTCAGTAATCAAAGTTGTCTACAACACAATGAGTTAATGTTTTAATAAAATGGAATATTTCCTTAATTCAAGGTAGCAAATCAATTCTTAATGTTTGTTTCTTCTAAGCTGATATGTTGGATTGTGGTGGACAATTTTTAACTGGTGTCTTCCTTACACCATCGGGAAAAAGTTACAGAGGAAACAGCAAATAGGAGAAAATTTTAATAAACTTTCATATATAAAAGGAGCTGGCATATATAAAATGTTTTTATGAAATGAAATGTCTACTTGGAAAAGAAATAATTTAAGAAACAAAGGGGAGTGTTAAAAAACACTCTTAAAATTGAGGGATGTGTTTAGAAAACACTTGTGTGCCCATCACACGGCAGACACCATCACAGAGCTGTGCTCAGAATTGTCTGAACTGCTGAAAGAGAGAATCATGCTCATTTTAAATGCAGCTTTAAAAAAAAGCTTACTTCAATAAGCTACTGAACTATGTCAGTAACTGATGAAACTTTAAAGGAGATATACTGGAATGGTATGATATGGTCTAACCTCAAATCTTTCCCTGTAATTTTAATTTCTTGCCTCTGTATGAATGGGAGAGAATTGTTAGATGAATGGATCCACTTTTCTGCCACCTAAGTATATGGTTTTATTTTAAATGTGTTCCAAGATTTTTCAGTAGCTGTAATCAAAGTCCCCCATGACTTACACAAAACTTCTGAAGTTAATGCCATGGAAGCTTTCACATGTTTTGGCCCTTTTGGTCAGTATATTCTAGTGGATATTGAATAGAGATTAATTTGAATAAGGTAATCAAATTCATAGTGATCATGATATAATCAGAGATATATTTTTCCTGATGAAAATTATATCTGTAATTCTGCATGGCTCTAAAATCAATCGTATTTTATCTATTGATGCAATTATGTCTTGCATAAAAATACTCCTTATGAGAAGTAGTAGACAATGATAGTCGTGGTTTTACTAGAAGGTAAAAGAATATAACAGGTACAGCAACATGTAGAAAATTGATGAGTTGTGTATAAATAAGAACATTTATCCCTCTTCCCTGTAGTGCTTTCTGTTAAGAAACAAATCAAATACTGGAATCCCACTTTCCAAGCCCCAGCTAACTTTGAATTTCTTTTGATTGGGTCTCTCTAGCTATACAGTTTATACAGTGGCAGGAAGCCACTAGAATGGTTGGTTGTTTTCTTGTTGGTTGGTGATACTGTTCTTCCTTTTCCTGAAAGGGCATTTTTAAATCCCTACATGTTCTTATTCCTCAAATCTGTGTTTCTGGCCTGCTGAATGGCAATCACAGCTAATAGTTCCCTTCAGCAAACCGTGCCTCCCTCTTTAGCTTTGCCTTTGGAACAAATAGTCAATTTAAATTTGTATTAAATATGATTTTTGAATTGGATTGTACAGTACTCTCCTAACATGAAAGATGTGACTTCATAGCAGTCTTTATAAAGCATACCTTCATCACATGTTCTCATTTCTCTATGTTCTGAGTATATGTATAGATACATATATTAAGTATATGTATTCTATAAATCACTTTACCTTTTTGTAGTCTCTATATGTGTCAAAATATTTTGAAACATGAAAGTGAAGTACAAAAGTAATTTATTCCTGAAAAATCCGATTAGTATGTATTATGTAAGCCACTTGGCACTTCCCGTTTCTTTCCAGAACTTGCTGTTTATGCTGCTATCTTTCTTGGTCTATTCTTCCAACTCAATATTTATGTGTTATATTTATGTTATATTTATGTGTTATATTGAAAAGAATGGTCTTCTTGTAGATTCTGTCCATAGCACCATCTGGAGGAAAACTTAAGGGGTATTATAAGTAGTATAACTACTGCTTACTTGCAATATCTTAAGTTCCACATATTAAGAAATTGTTGAGATTTTCTTCATACCATCAAGGTCACCATAGATACTTTATCTTCCACATATCCCGGTTGGAGAGATTTGGTTGTGTGTTTTTGTTATTTAGAATCAGATGCAAAGATACTTAATTTCAGTATTTCACCTCTTCCAGGCTGGGTAAGGAGCTTGTCTCCAGTACTTGGGATTTTTCTGTTTAGAAGTCCACTGAAGGAAGGGGTCACGTTATAATTATACCTGTGTGTTGTGCTCTGCCTTGCTAAATTAAACTCTTCTGGATGGCAGCTGGCCCTTTTTCTATGGTCTGCCTCTCATATGCTTCCCTCTATCCATGGAGAACATGTGGTTCTGCATGTGGTTAATCGTGATCCGAAAGACTTGATCAAACAGCTGGATCCTCTCATGAGTCCAAATCATTTTCACATGGTTACATTTTATGATTATCTCATTGTTAATGTGGTCATTTCAGTTTACCACAAGCGCTGTTTCCAAAAGTAACAGATTTTTGCCAAAAGCAGCACGGGATTTATTACAGTGCCTCTCTGTCTCTTCAGAAAGCAAAATAAAAACTGTCTCTTTCTGCGTTTTGAATCTTCCCAAGAAAAACAAAATTTTGGCTCAGGCAAAACATTTCTGAAGTCCTGATAATACCTCTTGGGATATTATCATCAGCATCAACTTTCTCACTTGCTGATGATCTTTACAGATATCACTGCATAACATATGCATACACCAGTCCGTTCAGATCACTGCTTGCTATACAAGGCCTTGCTGATATGCCATCAACTTCCAAACTTGCTTTCTTCAGGATCTAATCAAAGCCAGTCTGCCTTTTGTACTGAGATTTCACCTTTGTTGTTACCCTGCCTAAGCTAGGTTGTAGTTTTCTGCGTTTACATCGCTTCCTTTGCTTTTGGTCCAGCGTCCAGCCAGATTTTTCCTTACCCCACAAGATTCCACCTGAACATGAGGAAGAACTTCTTTCCTGTGAGGGTGCCAGAGCCCTGGAACAGGCTGCCCAGAGAGGCTGTGGAGTCTCCTTCTCTGGAGAGATTCAAACCCGCCTGGACGCGTTCCTGTGCACTGTGCTCTGGGGGCACCTGCTTTAGCAGGGGGGTTGGACTGGGGGATATCCAGAGGGCCCTTCCAACCCCTGCCATTCTGTGATTCTGTGATCCTCCCCTTTTTCTGAAAGTCTCATGATGTTTTTGTTTTTTTTTTTTAGTACAGCATCTTAGTCCTTCCCAGTGATCTCCCCTTTTAATCTGAATGTGTTTCTCAGTTTGGAGACTCCCAGGAATTTTGTGGTGATGCAGGAGTCTTCTGTCAGCTACTTCATAGAATCATAGAATCATAGAATGGTAGGGGTTGGAAGGGACCTCTAGAGATCATCTAGTCCANCCCAGTGATCTCCCCTTTTAATCTGAATGTGTTTCTCAGTTTGGAGACTCCCAGGAATTTTGTGGTGATGCAGGAGTCTTCTGTCAGCTACTTCATAGCTACTGGTCCATCTTCATGTGACTAGCTGGAAATGTTCTCTTTCCTTTGGCTTTCTGCTTTGCAGTGATCAGCAGAATAAGTCTTCTACTGCCTATACTTCCTAGCTGCCCTCTTGATCCCCAGTTCCTAGTACAAATGAAGCAACCCATTTTCAAATCTTGTGTAATCTCCTGTTTCAGGAGATCATACTTACCTCTTTCTCACCATACTTCTTTTTTACTTCAGGCTATTCTAGGAGATTTGTTCTGGCTAGGCTTCTCACCATCACAAGTAATGTTGCTCAAATGAAGCCTGGACATTGCAGGTGCCAAGTTTATGTAAGATGAACTATGTGCTTTGTGAAGACTCTGGCAATGAAGTGCTGCAATTGCAGCTAGTCTGACAGAACATCATCTGTTCTGTTTTTGTAGATATAATAGAGGATTTGAGGGTGTTTCTAGGTCTTTTGATTTGTGCTGAAACTTCATACTGTGTATTCAGAGAATATGGGATCCTACAAATGCTGCCATTCATGTCTCACATAGGTTTTGCTAACTTTGTTTCGAATTTTTTAGCAACCATTGATCATCTGAATTTCACCAGCTGCTCACCTTTAGCTGGAGATGAAGTAAATCTTATTTTCAGTAATTTTCCCTTAGAGCCATGAATGCTAGTCACTAATAAGTGAGGAGAACTGAAACAGGTGCCAGAAAATTAAAATCAATTGATTTTATGCGTAACAGTAACAAGATATTTTATCTTGGTTTCAAACAGTGCTATCTTAAGTAAGCATTCATTTGACCTAGTGACTTTGATATCAGTTGCTATTAATATCCACGTAGCACTCATTAACAAGCCTACAGCTTTCAGGGATTTAGCTGAATAGTAAGTAAAACTATGTCTGAAAATAAACTGACCCGTAAGCAACAATTACTTTTTTTTTTAGGAAAAATACCAAAGAAAAATATGTTAAAACTAGTCCAACATAATGCAGGAAGTTAATAACAGTAGGCGTCTAATGAATACCATCTTATAATAGAAAATAGATATGTATGATGAAGAATTTCTAAAAGTAGAATTTGTTTCAGATGAGATATTTAGAATACGTTTATGGAAGTAATGTTATGTGGCCATAGGAACAAATCAAACAATAAACGGAAGACCACCATAAATGCATAATTAATGCTGTGTGTAAAAATCCAAAAGGAACTGTACAATAGCAGCTTTCGTGTTCCCAGAAAATTGAAGGAAGCTCCCAAAAAACAACTAATTTGCAATACAGAGCTGGTGAAATAGCATTTGTAAACATTTCTACTCTGTTGGAATGCTGAAAGGATATTTATCAGTTCTCCTGGATTACAAAGTAGGAATTGAAACTATTTCTATGCCTTTCCTCATTTCACCCGCTGTGTGCCTAACCTGACGTAAGCCCGTAAGCTGTCTTTTAGCTTCTTCCTCTAAAAGTAACTGCAAAACTCCTGTTTGATAGGTCCATATGTCAGATTCACAGCTGTATCAGAAACCCGAGTCAGTATTTATTTACATAACAGGACAGTTATTTCTTCTTCTTACATTATCTCTAGTTTAGCCTATATATATTTTTTTCTTAACTGCAGTAAACTTCAGTAGTTGGATCAACACCAGTTTGAGTTAGGTAAACCTACAGTTCAACATGTTTCTTCATTTTCATTCTTTAGCTTATCATGATGGTACTAGTTGGACAAGGAAAATTTTAATTATTGATGCTGAGATCAACTCTGATGGTGCCAGGAAAAACTAGAGCTTTATTTCGGTTCTTTGTGATGTTCTATATGCAAGTAACTCAGCTATCAGATAAGGAATCTGCATTAGAGTTCATTGGAGATCTCTGCAAGTAAATAGAAGCATTGATTATTTTTTTGTTGTTGTTTTGGTTGGTTGGGATTTTTTTGAGGCAATAGCATTAGGGATGTTGAGATCTAACTGTTGATTCTTAGCTTAATCTTTTTAATGTGTTAAAAGTTAGTCTATGCAGAACTTGAAATTAAACAGAGCCATTCTCATTTTTTATTTAATGAATGGTAAAACAATATTACATAAAAAACTCTGTGTTAACCTGACAGCTGTCAATGTTGATGGCACAGTCTTCAAAGTAAGTGGAAAATTCACTTTGGTCTGACTAGGGCAGGATTTTTCTGTTTGAAACAGAAAAAAGATTCAATGTTTTCACAACCAGATTTGATCCAGCTTCATCAAAATTCTCAAATTCTGTTTAATCTGATTCCTATTCTGTAGCCAGTATTACAATAAATGGCCATTCTAGTGGTTGCTTGTAGTAGAATATGAGTGGTCACTGATAGTGGACTAAGATTTCTCCTCTGAGGAGACAGTATGTCTCTGAACAAACTCTCTGTTATGATATGAAATGCTAAACATCAGAGGCAGGAATGCTGACAGCACTGTAATATTGAAGACATCTGTCTGATTCTTAAATATATTCTGTTTGGTTTCAAAAAAGCCAGGGAATGTCAGATCATGCAAAAGTCAATTTAGACTGCAGAAGTTCAGCACAGTTTTAACTCCGGGGCATCATTACTTACATCACTCGATGACATAAACATGATCTCTGATCACATCTTTGCTTTGAAGAAGCTGCATATGTTAGTTCTTTGCAGATTACATCTCCAGATATATGATAGAATGATAGAATCATAGAATGGTAGGGGTTGGAAGGGACCTCTAGAGATCATCTA
>VZSC01015398.1:618155-630699 GCA_013398225.1 Steatornis caripensis
CAGAAAGTCAAATGCAAGTTAAAATCCATCAGTAAAATGGAGTAAATTGATATGAAATTATAGATATATTACTAACAACAGCTGCACTATTAAAATTAATTCACAAAACTGTAATGACTGGTCCCTGCTTCATGTTGATCATTGGATGCATTCCATTACGATGTACAAAACTAGGGGGATTTATACTCACCAGCATAATAAAATAAAGACTTAACATCTGAGTGCAGTGAATATTTATTTAAAATGAATAAGAAACAAGTCTTTCTTTGGTATGTTGCATATTTTATATTGTCAGAGTTTCAGATGTACTTTAAGATACTCAGATATTTGTTCAAAGAGGGACAGTCCTTGTCCAAAGAGCATATTTGACTGGGTAAAGGGGAAAAATAATGCTTTTGTTGTGTAACGTCACTGGTGAGAAGTATGTCCTACTTCTGATGGAAGTGGTCCATTTCAGAACCCTATAGCATTAGATGCTCTTTTTTTAAATTTAAAATTTACACTAGGAGCCAGAAGAATGAAAATATTTTGAAACAAAGAACCCAAATGCTAAAAACAAAGCAAAATCTGTGTTACTGAAAATAAAGAAATTGTCTTATTTTTATTAGTGTTGAATTCAATTTAATTTATACACATTTAACTTCAGAAGTCCATGTTAAAAAAGATCACCAGGAAAAAAGATGTGAATGTAGGTGCTGGCTATAGCTGAAGAGTTTTTGACATAGGGGAGCTACAGCAAGATAGTTTTGTTACTGGTTTCACTATCCTGAAGGCTGATATAAGTAGCTTGAAAGTAGTAGAAGAGTTGGGGAAATATTAGAATTTAAGTGAGGTATTTTTTTTTCTTTAATCCTTTTTCTGTGTGCTCTGTTGGAAGAATAAATAATGCTTTACTGTTTGCTGGGTTTGGGCTGCAGTGATCCAGCGTTATGACAGGATCCTGGGGAAAAGCTCTGGTAAAATTGAATGCCTCAGTGTTAGCCATTGAAGATTTAGGGATGCAGAGTCCCTGTTGAAGAGCAGTGACAGCAATAGTTCCAGGTAAAGAGAGAGAGAACAGAAATGTGTTTCAAAAAGGTTGTGCCTAAGAGAAAAAAAAATATACAGCACTGGTAGTGGAACATCAAAAAGCATAGCTATACATTTGATGTTCTATATCATAACCAGTGTCATCAATGACATTATTGCCTGGTTGGGAGATGTATAGCGAAACCTGGGAAATTTATAGGTTACTACAGGTTAGGAAAATGCAGAAGACTACAGATTATCCCCTTTAATAAATTACAAAAGAGTGCTTAGGTTTTCTGTGGAATACCTGATGATGAAATGTGATGCATGTGACTGTTCTGGGAAGGGCCTCTTTCATGTTTTTAGAGCTCTATGGGACAGCAGCCATTTTTTTTTCTGAGTTTCTGAGGTGCTAAGACATAAATATTTTGTGCTACATCCCAATGATCTTGCCTTTGTTCTGTTTCCTTTAAGCTAACAGAAATCAATGTAGACTGAAGATGGTTTCCCATTGCTTATGGCAATCACAGTTTGGAGCAAAACTTCGTAATACTCCTGTTGTTAACGTTTCTGTTCACAGTATTGAGTGAGGAAAAGAATATATTCAAAAAAACAACTAAAACCTCAAAAGTGCTTGCAAAGATTTTTGATTTTTTTACTCTTGTACACTCAAGCCAGTATTAGTTGGCTAAGACTTTGTCTGACAAATGTCAGTGGAGTTATGGAGAACAATCATCTATCTGGCTGTTTTTCTCTTGGTCTGAATTTCAGGTGTGAGTGTGGTTGGCTGGAGTAAGGTTCTTGTATCTTGATATTAGCTTTTCTTAACCTGTCAGATTAGGAAGATCAATCCTTGTTAGAGCCAGATGCTTCCACTTGAGTTGGATGCATTTCAGCTGGGCTCTGAGAGGCATTTGGAAAAGTCCAGGTTCAATTTGAAAAAGCAGCTTCTTCTAACTTTTGTATAGATCTCTATCTGACAAGCAGTGGCATGGTGCATTTGTTACCTTCAAAAATCTGTTTGGAACACTATCATTTGGATTTTATATCTGTTTTGACATAGGTATTTCTCAGTTTTGCCGGGGGAAATATATTTATTTTATGATTGATATCAAAGTTTCCTCATGTGTTATCTGCCTGAGACGGACCTGGTATTATTCTTGGGCAGAGGCCTACATGTTAAGTCTTGTAGGACTACTCTCTGGAGTTTATTGACTTAGTGCCTGAAAATTTATTTACCCTGTGGTATTAGCTGCATCTTGCAGCACGTCAGCTTTGTCTTAAAAACTAGAAAAGATCAGGGCCAGGAGTAATAGTAGTACTAAACGCACTGCCTGGTGCTGTTATCAAGATGCAACAGACAGAGGGCCAAGACAAATTCCGGTAACTTTCTTACTGTAAGGAACTATTAAAAGCAGCCTCACATAAAGCTTTAGTTCACTTTAAAAACTGAACAAACTAGTCCTAACCTTCAGTGATTCCAGGTAGATCGCTCTTAAAGTCTGTTGGAGCTGTTGAAGATGATGTTAAATATCAAGTATTTGCTGAAATGGCAAACAAAAATGCCTGTGAGGTTTGGGCAGTCATGTAGGAGAGGGACCCATGCAGTTCAGATTGGGCTTCTTGTCAGTATCAGTTCATGTATTCACAGTGAATCGAAGTCAGCCCGTCTCTGGCAGACTGGAGCTGGCAAATCCCTGGCCCGTGGCAGCACTGATCTCTCTAAGATGTAACTTAGATTCCGGTTGGACAGTTTTCTGTACGCAGTTCTTGCTATTTTACAGAGCTGGTCCAGAGGCCTAAGTGCTTTCTTAACTTGTCTCTGAGCACACTGTTACAGTTGTGTTAACATGCATCAGGCAAGTAGATCTAATTTTTTACGTTTATGCTTTTTAACTGTTAAAAAAAATCAATTTTAACCGTTCGTTTCAGTTGTTATTTAGTTGTTGTCATTCTCCTTCCTCCTGAAAGAGCAATTAAGCTAAGCCTAACTGGTTTGGATTTGATGTGTCTAAGAGGAGACACACAGCCAGTTATTATAGCTCGCTTGATACAGTAACTTTTTGCAGCAGGGTATGCTGGCCATTTTTTTGTGTTTTCCCTGTCAATGGGACTATTCTAGGTTTTATTACTCGCTGGGCAATGAACAGCTCAGAGGAAGCAGAAAAATCCCCATTTGTGTTAAGCAGTGGCTGACTGGTTGCTCAGACACAAGACCACAAATCTTTTGTAAGTCTGAGTGCCATCACTGAAGTCTATAATCAATTTTAAATTTCTTCCTCCTCTCCTGCAATGAATCGTCCTGGTTAACTTTATGTTGTATTAAAATATCCCTTTAATGAGTTTTTAATGTATTTAAATATAGCCTTGTGATTTCATTAACTGTGTCATCTTCTTTGTATTATGAGAGAGCACTTGATCTACCCCTGCCTATACACTTCATTGTTTTGGGTTCTTCTGGCATATCCTAAATTAGTTAATCACTAACGTGAGCTGCGTCAGTCTTTTTAATTCTTGTTCTCACAAAACTTTCCATTTCCCTAACAATGCTCATTGTATTCCTCTTAGACTCCTGCTGTTTCTGCTTTTATGGTTTTAGAAGAATACTTTTGGTTTTATAACATCATTATAATTATCTTTGTATTCTGTTCTAGACTCTAGCATTTGTCTACATTCTGAATAGCTTTGCATATGCATTGTTGTTTTTGTAGGATTCTGTTATATTAATACAGCGCTGCAAGTAAACTGTTTTGCTTCGATTTTGCAGGGCAGTGGGTGTACATCTGAATGCTGTCACAACACCGGTGATTGACTTCTATATTTAGTCTCTGGTTTAGTCTCAAGTTTCCATAGTAACTTTATACATTATTTCATTGACTGGAATGGAAGCTGAACTGAGCTTTTTAATGGAATTATTAGTAAGGATAAAGTAGTTCATACAAGCAGCCTTCTTGAATTCATGTTGTCTTGATTTATGATTAATAATGTAGATTCAGTCATTTAAATTGATGTTTAAAAATATTTGGAGGTATTGACAAAGTTCTGGAAAACCATCTTCTACACTGATAGAGACTTCTGAAAATAAAGAAATAGTAATTGGTTTAAAAATATGGTGGGTTTTTAACTGCTGAGTAAATAATAATAAGAAGATCAGTAGAAATTGCAGCAAAGTACTCTATATTTCTTTTTCTCTATGTGGAGTGTGTCGTGGTTCAGGCCAAAATATTATTTAAGGATTCATGGACTTTAAGAACCATTGACCATGTGACATTATATGATAAATTCAGTCTAAATTATCTAAATTCTGAATCTATTAGAATTATGACAGTCCTATGCCCGTCTAATAAAATACATAACACAAGCACAGTGAAAATTGTTTAAAAATAAACTAAAATATGAAAATCTCTCCTACTGTACTGAGGAGAATTGGGGAAGGCAGTATTTTGTTATAATGTGTAAATAAATATGCCATATGTTAAATATGTAAATAATAGTAATTATTTTGCTGCTGGGTACTGCTTTTTTGATTGTTGGCTACATTAAGAAATTTTTGTTACAAGTCAGTTAATGAAAATTCAGAATCAGTTCTTCTCTGCTTAAAGACTGACTGACATGGTCATGCACAAAAAGGATGGTGCCATGGAGATCGAGGAGAGCATGTAATACTGGTCTAGCTTTTGCTTGAACTGCTGACAGCTAAGACAGAAACTCATTGTACTTCAGCCTGCTTGCCTAGGATTTTGCATGGAACTGTAGTATTTCACAAAATCAACTGATTGATTTCCAGCAGAACAGCTGTGAAGCATCTCTGTGTCACAGCCCAAGCTATGCCATTGCAGTTGTGTTTGTATGTCCGCAGCTAGACACTATGCTGCGAATTTTCATTTTTCACAGTTCTTATGGCAGCTAACAGTAGTGTTGGGACATGAGATGTCCTCTGTATAAACCCCTGGAACACGCTTATGGGGATAACAGATTTCGGTCCCAGACTTCTTTACCGGATGCCTACTCAGCTTTGGGATCCTGATTTCATTTGACCACAGTGCTCTTGTCTGCAACTGGGAACACTGTTAGAAGTTACACTCCAGTGACATTGGAGAAAATGGGCTTTACTTGCAGTTTGCTCTTTCTAAAACTCTTTGACTGTTTTCCCCTTCTTGTTACCTATTTCTGTCTTTTCCTGACAGCGTATATCTACTGTTTTCCAGACAACAATTTTTCTTCATTTTTTTCAGTTATTAGTGCTACCTCTTGTTTTTCTATTCCAGTTTTTCTGCACCACGTTCTGTGCCGCTTCACCAGCTGAATCTCTTGGACAGAGAAAGAATATGTTCCTGTGCCCTCTATAATGTGGCCCTGGGCAGTAGACAGGTTCATACATCCCATATGGATCTTTATGACTTAAGGCCAGAAGGAAGTAATAGAAGCAAATGAATTTTAAAAGAGAACTGTTCATATGCAAATGTATTAGTAGAAGTCTGCAATTCAAATGTCTGTGGGCTAAATTGTGGAAAAAGCATTTCTCAGTTAAAAATTAATCATAAAGAGCATAAAATGAACTTTAAAATACATTATGAAATAAAAACTGGTAAAATAAATCTCAAACTACTGTAAAGCAGTTTAAAATATAACACTATATTTTTTTCCTTGCTATTATTGTTTCTAATTTTAATTACTTACTGATTTATATTATGAATTATTTTTTTGTCTTCAGGTCAGTTGTTTTTATTATCTCCCTCTTTAGCTTTTGTACTAGCTCTTCAAAGTTTTGGGGTTTTTTTTAATATCCTAAATCTCATAGAATATTGCTATGTTTAATTCCCAGGAGTTTCTACTGGATTGGCAATGGATGCAGTATTATAGAGGTTACTTTTCCAGTTCCCTCTTCTGGCCAGACGATTGAGACTGCATGTTACTGATAAACTTCAGATTAATATATTGCTTTAACGATGTATGTGGGCTCACTATTGAATAAAGCCAACTTAAGCTTATTGTACACAGTGGATATAATAATCACGAAAGACATCTATCTATTTTTCCAAAAAGAAAGTATTTTAAATTAATACAGTCCAGCTGATGTTCTTGTCCACTCTTCTTACAGACTTGCCTCTAAAGGAAAAGGTAGTTACCTAATGAGTTCCAGTAATGATTCCTGACTTCCCTGATTTGTTTCAGGGATTTTTGGTTTGGTTTTGGGGGTTTTTTTGTTTTTTTTTTTTAACCATGGAGCTTCATGTCTTGAATATTTTGCTGTGTATTCCACAGTGGTTTTGAAAATCAGGTTAAATCTTCAGCTGATTACATTGCAAAGGTTTTTTTAGATTGATTTATATCACTGCTGGGCAAGTATCACAAAAATTTTTTAGATAACTTGACATCTTTTTCTTTCTTTATGTACTGTAACACTTGGAAATAGTATTGCACTTGGGAAGAGATTAGAGCAATAACAAGAACATAGTGTAAACAATTTTGATGGGCAGCTCTTACCTTCAGAATTTGTTGAATCAGTGTGTAGTGTAAAAATCGTATCATTTCCAAAGTAGTGCTTGTTCTGGGCAGTCCATGTTACCGTTCTCCAGAGGTCTTGTCATTGGTTTCAAAAGATGGCAATCTGTATCTGCTCCAGTCTCTCTCTCTGTATGTGTATGTATATATCTGTATGTGTTTACTGCTTTAGTTAAACCTGCACCATTTTGTTCTCACTGTACTTAGATCTGCTTCCCAGCTTTGCTTGAAGTCATGTCTGTGTAGATTAGCTGTAGAGTTGTTTCCTCCACATGTTCCTGTCCGAAGATTCTCCAGCAGTGAGGAGCGAGGAGCTCCCAGCTGATTTGCGGTTAGCAGATATTTTGCAAAATGTGCTTATTTCTTTAGCTGTTTTCTGTAAGCCTTTCTTTGTGGGGACATCACAAAACGATATGCTTTGTGGGGCCAAGACTGCACATGAGAAGTATTTGACTAGCATTTGAGAAGACACCGTGATACAACGAAATGAAAAAAGATCACAATTTAAGAAAAGAAGCCTAAAATATGCATATCGTATTTGTAGATACACCAAATTTGTTTTGGTCCATTCTGCATTCTGATTCAGTTCAAATAGAATCTGGAAAAGTGCAGCCTGGAAATGCTTGTAGGAAAGCTGGAAATGGACAGAAATAGAGATTAATGACTTTAAAGGATGACACTAATAAATTCTTATTTCAAATGTAGAACATCTTTGAATATTCTTCTCAATTATAAAGTAGAAAACATTCAAACCAACTTTTCAGTAAAAGTCCAGTTGGAACAATGAGTTCACTTGTTTAGTATTTACTGCTGACATTTGATGTTTCCAGCAACTAAAGCCCCAAAGTACGACTCACTGAAATAAATGAATATATGTCCACTAACTTTGAGACAGATCAGTCTCTGAAACAGTTTTAACATGATTTGTCATATATGCTCTATCAGTTATTCAAGAGTTACAAACTTCTGCAAGATTCTGTGATGTGACATCTGCCTCCACTGTTCTACATTCACCCTGTCAGTGCAGTAGTGGATGGTGACAACTGTCACAGTATTTCTAGATACTTTTTAGAAAATAATTGATAAAATTTTTTAGAGGAGATAATATACCCACTTAAGCAGTCACCAGTGTCCCAAAACTTATCTCTATGCTCAGGCCTTTTCTCTACACTTGTCAGAAAAGCAAAAAATGTAAGGGTAAGTTTATCAGTTAAATCTAAGAAAGAATGAGGCGTGCAGAATCCCAACAGGTAAAGCACAGTTCTGTGTACACTTCAAAGGTCACTCATTGTTAAATCGGCTTTTGCTGTTCTAAACCCCAATCAGCCTGAGTAGTATCCAGTAAACTGAACGCAATGGCTTCAGTTGACTTTTCTTGTCTACAGTTTGGGTAGCAGGATCATCAGTCAACTGCTGACTGGTGCTAGTTCCCAGCAAACCAGAAGAGCAGTTGACGGCAGACTGACTTACATGTAAGTGCATGCCTCTTCTGTGGCACTTAGGAGAATAAATTGTGTGTAAGGAAATTATTTTTAAAATTGCTCCTGAAGTTACATCATTCCATAAGTCACTGATGGAATCTTAACATCCAGAGTTGATATGTCACCGCTGAATTCTTGATAGGAAGGTTTTTAGAAGTGTGACAAGAAATTTGCATTTTATCCTGATGGTCAGTGTGCCAAGTAAGGTGGCTGCAATAACTCATTCTATTCATTTCAGTTTGATTTAACCCTGTAGCCTGACCACAATTTAGTAGCTTGTTTGCTGTGAGGCATATCATGCTTAGAACATGTGGTAACACAGTAAAGCTAACCTCAGAAAAGTGTTTTGTAGACGAGCTAGACATTTTAAAATGCCAAAATTCATTTTCTTGGCAGTTTAGGATAAAAACTTTGAAATTCTTCTGTGAAAGAGAGTGTGGCTTCAGCACAGTCTTTGCTGCAGCAAATGAAACTAAATATATGAAAAAGAGAATGAGTGCTGAGAAGAAATCTCAGCAAGGGGGATTGTAGCTGGGAGATGATTCTTTCCAGAGAATTAGGCTCTTAACCCTGTGAAGGTGTGGAGCCACAATCCTGAAGGACTCCTAAGAAGGGGCAGTCCTGGGGCTGATAACATATATGCTCTTCCCAGAGGGCAGGCCGATGAGAAGATAACTTATAAACTCTTCCCTAAAGGCATGGGAGTGGGGGGTGATGGCGGCTTGTGAGCTGTTAATCTACAGAGGCCAAGAAATTCAGTTTTCTGTTTTGAACCTTAGCTACTAGGACACAGGGAGACTCTTTTAACAATTCTGTAATGAGAAATCTCTAAGCAGCAGCATTTTCTTGATTTTTTACTTTGGTCTGAAAACAGATTCTTTTTATTTTATTTATTCCTTGCCCGTACACTTGGGACTATTCTGTAGTTGCATTAAAAAGAATCCATTTTCCCTTCAGAAAATAATTAAGAAAAATGGGATACTCTTTCTTTTTCTCCCTGAGCAAATCTCTGTTTATGACTAATGTCTCAATTGCTATTAAAAATCTTAAAGATCCCCATCTCCAGTCATTTAACATATTTTTTCATTGAACTTCTCATTTTAAAAAATCAACATCCTGAAAAGCAAAAGTCTTACATGCATAATTCCATCATTAAAAATAATGAGTTAAGCCCCATAAATCGAAGACCTTTCTGAAAATGTAAAAATAATGAATGTTGGGTTCTTTCTTTATACATCTTTTTTTCTGGTCCTGTAACACAAGGTTACAAATTCATTTCTTAACAAGATTTGATACGTAGTTTTAGCAAGATCATCTATAGCAAATGAAAAAATATAGATATTCTGAACTAGGTTTTTCTTTACAAAATTCCAGACAGAAGAGAAAAATATTCAACCTGGAAATCAATATACCTGATTTTGCAGCATATTGTGTATCCTTAGTTCACCTACTACAAAAATTCTTTTTAATAATGTTGTTATGCAAAGAAGGAGAGCAGTTTAGAACAAAATTTGGCATAAATGTATCTCTGCTACAAAGCTTCTCCACTGACAATGGCATTGCGATGCAATTTCTCATGTTGGTGGAAGACTGGACACTGGTACAAACAGTGTAGGGAAACTTGTGTGTCATCAGTGAAACAGTGTCTGAAAGGTAGTGGCCAAACACATGTGGAGTTAACTGATGCATGAACAGCTACACAGAGCCCAAAGCACTTTCTGTAATCGATTTGTGTCCAGGTTAGTTGCTTTTCCCTCCTTCATATATTTCTGATTTCCCTGCAATTTATCTTTGTTGTTACAATTTAGATAGTTTATCTCTTGCTAATATGTCTTCTTTAATGAGCATTCTTTCTTTGTCAGCTTCCTTTCAGTGATACCATCTAGAGCCTTGCACTACACTGTATGTGTAGGTGAACCAATTTCTCTATTTTCAATCATTTCACATTTCACAGAAAAGTAAAAATGAATGAGTTTTTCACGCTTTAAGTAAACATCCTGAATTCTCGTTAATCAGTATCTGCCTCCTACTGAAGCTGCGTTGCTTGCAAATCACTTGGCATATATGTGCAGCGTATATGTGCAGCTTTGGTATAGGGATAACTGCAAACCCCTGGTTGGAGGCAACAGCTTTCATTCAAAAGGGTATGACCAGACATGCTTATGGTTCTTGAAATTTGTCAGAATATTCTGATTACTCTTATGTAACCTCCCCTTCTGCTGTAGGAGTTTGTTTGGTAGGTTTTTGTTTACTGTCTATTTACAGGCACAGATTTGGTTTTGGATTCCTTTCAAATACTTAATTTTTAGCAAAACTAGAGCTCTTCTGCTTAGACATCTGACTCCAGCACAAACAGACTGTGGTGCAAAATGAGGTCCAAATCCTTAAGACATTTATTGCCAGTATTATGAACAACAAAAGTAAAAATAATGAGTTAAGCCCCATAAATTGAGGACCTTTCTGAAAATGTAAAAATAATGAATGTTGGGTTCTTTCTTTAAACATCTTTTTTTCTGGTCCTTTAATTCAAGGTTATGAATTCATTTCGTAACAAGATTTGATAGGTAGTTTTAGCAAGATCATCTTGTATGGGAAGTGAGCATGCAATCCAACCAGGCCAGCAAAATGATTAGGAGAAGAGCAAGAAATACAGGATTTTCCACAAGAATGGTGGCTAGATATATGGTATACCTATGGAATTGAGTTCTTGACAAAATATATGCTTAGTCTTGAGCTATTTTGGTACCTCTGCCTTACAGTATGGTGTGGATAGTGTTTTTCAAGCATCTTATTTTTTCCCTCTTTCTATGTCTGTATTTTGAAAAATTACGTTTGCACTCTCACCAGAAGCATGTTTCATCAAGCTTGTAGCATTGAGCACTGAGATTTTACTCTTGTTACTGTAATACATGCATACAGGTATGATCTTTTGAAAGGTCAAGGCCAACAAACATATTTACATACTTGTGTATGCTAAAATTTTACATTGATTAAAAACATTATATGGATAAGTTAATGGAAGAAAATTCACTGAGAGCAGTTAAAAAAAAAGATATTACCTTATCTCTGAATGTCTCTAAGTGAAATCCGCTGGAGAAGTCAGAGAGTGGTAGGTTTACCAGTGCCAAAGCATCCCTACTATTCACAGCCCACATCCCCACTGTACTGTCCAGCATGCTCTCTAAGCAAGAAAGACTGGATGCAGTGCTCAGGTACCAGTTCTGTGTTTTGAGCTGGTAACAGGCAGTCTGCCTACGTTGTTTTTGGTTTTCACATTGAACTAGGTATTTGTTGTGAAGACATTTGGAGGAGAGAATTCTTTAGTAGAAGCCATTAAAAATATCTCAACTTCAAAAGCATATTGTAATTGCTACCATGAAAATAAATACTAAGTTGCTTGTAAATCAAAAATTCATGCAACACTATGAGCAAAACCCCATCAAAGGATGTAAGAAATAAAATGCAATGCAAATGGTCAACAACTATGTATCTAAAAAACTAAATGAAAACTCACAGTAAATATAAACTGCAAGCATGGAAGAGAATGACTCTGAAGATTGTTACAGTAGCTGTGTTTCATATTTTGAAATAATAACTTCTTGGGTAGTACTTCTCTGCTCTTCATAAAAAAAGTACATTAGAAAATTGTTAGCAACCTCCTACTCAGTTGGAAATAAAAAAACCCATTCAAAATACATTTCTGAATTAGTATGGTATATCTCTGGTCAAGTTCTGTCAGCAAAGTAAAGTAGTGCATGAATTTCTAGGCAGTTTGTGTTCATCGTCATCCTGCTTAAGCAGGATACAAGTAGTGATTTTAGTGTCCCTGGCTTCCCTTGACTAGTGATGGTGGATGCATTTTCTGGATACGGAACATAGTTCCACCAGCTGTCAGCATCCTTATAGATTTCCTCCATGTGTATTAAATTGTATGCTTAGTGTTTGAGATTGTGAAAAGACATGGGCTGCTTTGCATCCTGAAAGAGTAAGTTTGAGAGGAGGGCAAAAGCAACAGAAGTTGTATGGAGGTGTTTTAATGAATGGTGTGTTATTATAAATATCACAAACAGATACCTCATGGAAGAAAGAAGGAAAGGGAGGGGAAAGGGAAGGAACAGAAAACTGAATTGATCATGAAAACTGCAAATCCACAGCCCTTGAAATATAAAAAAACTTGAAAAGAATGTTATAAGGTCAGGATTTATGAATGAATAGAAATGTATGCATGGGAAGTTTTCACATTAAAATAAATTATTTCATTTAAAACAAATAAAAACAAGTAAAAAGAAATAAAAAAGGAACATTAAGCCATTCACCTACCAAAAATTTTAGAACTTTGGGAAGGAAAGCTGAGCTGATGCTTTAAAATTATAGTGCACATAATTGTAGTGTAATAACGTTTTTGTAACAAAACTGGCTGGTTTGTCTTGTGTCCTGGCAAGGAATTTATAAGTAACGTTCTATCAATATACTGGAATACAACAGGCATCAAAACAAAAGTAGTTTTACATTAAGACCATATTTAAATATACTACATTACTATATTATAT
>VZSC01015398.1:633288-643850 GCA_013398225.1 Steatornis caripensis
GATCCTGAGCTTGGAAGAAGCGGTTCTTGAATATTAACCAGCTCTCTTTGGCCCCCCTGCCTTCTAGAGCGCTAACCCAAGGGCTTCCTCCCAGTAGGTCTTTGAAGAGGGCAAAGTTATAACTTACTCCTCTCCTTCTTTTCCCATCCTTCCACAAATACTGTGTGTATTGGCTGCTAAGAAAACTTTCTCTTAGTAAATCTTCACACTGTGTTGCAGCCTTTTCTTGCAAACAAGCTCAAAGTGTTTCATCTTTCCCCTGGTACTGCTGAACCAGGAACGCAGCTTTTAACCCCTGCAGTATAAGAAGCGAGTTTCCTGGAGGAGCTAAAACCTTTCAGCTTTCCTATTATTCCCTTTTGCAATTGCATACTTGAAAGCTCAGGTCTAAACCTGAATGTGTGGCCTGGATTAAAGTAGTTGCTAACAAAAGTAATCAGCTGAAAGACTTGCTTGGTGCAGATGTCTTATGTTCTATTAAGAAAAGGCAAGTAGAGTTCAAAGGTGTGCTGAACTAAAAGGATAGTCAAACAGCTTCCAGAGGTCCTGAGTGAATGCTCAGCAAACCAAGTATCAAGGACTTAAACTGAATCTGTGAAATTGCCAACTTTGGACATTGCCAGCACTAAAATCACTGTCTTTGAGGCTGACTAGTTTGCTAATGAGAAATTCTGGCAGTGCTTCACAAACGAACTGTTGAGTCTGTAGATGTTTGTAGCAGCAAAAGACTGAGAAAAATCAAAGCTTTTTGCATGGGCACATTTGCATCCCTGTATGGGTATGTCTGTAACGTATGTTTTATTCCAGTAGCTCTCAAGTAAAAGAGCAATAAAATTTTTAAGCAGCTGCCCTTTCTGATAGCTGGTAACTTGGGGCCCATTCCAGTGCTCATTGAAAGTCAATGACAAAGATCCCATTACCTTTAATCATGCAGGATCAGGGCCATACATGACACGGCCAATTCTCCTGTGCATTTTTTCAACGAATATTCACTTGAATTAAACCATGATTATACCTTGGACCACACTAACTCATTTCTGTATTAGCTCTTTGTAAATATTCTGGTTCAGGCATGTCGGAAAGCAGGCATGTCCATGGAAACAGAAGTACTTGAGTAAACGTTAGAGCAGAGACCAGAAAATGTTTTTTTTAATTCTGGAAATAGGACTGTTCATACAAACAATCTGCTGTAGAGATACTGCCTAGCAAATCAAAACCACTTCATGGGTTCAGTGATAACCAGAAAAGTCTGAAGTTAAAATTCCAAATAACGAACTGCTCACATGCAGGCCACGGGCAGGGAATGGTCTACTGATATTGTTTAGAAGAAAATTCAGTCAGGCTATGTACTAACTTGTAGCTACTCCTGCCCTTTACAACAAACAGAAAGAATAATATCTAACTTTCTAAAAGACGGTATCTTTTCTTTCTAACTGTGTTTTTGGGGTACAGCCTTTGTCCATGGGGGTGGCAAGATCATGCTTTGTCTTAGTACAGCCTGCTACTTTCTACTGATTTTGATGTTACCCTTCTTAAAACAGCTACATTTTTTAAGACCAAAATGCCTCCACAAGAATTCTACATACGTCACACACATTATGTTATTTCAGGAGGGAATAGGAAAGAAAACAAAATCCTCAGTAGAACTGCTGCAGAAAACAATTTTTGTTCTTGTCTTTGTTGTTTTATCTCCTCTGCTTCATTGTGGCAGTAGAACTGAATGCAAACGAGAAAACCAGACCAATCCCAGACAGCAATTTTGTGGGATTTAATTTAGGAACTGGTATCTCTGGCTTGAGTTTTTCCTGTGCAATTTGCAAGTCAGATTATTTGAAAAATCCAGGCAGCCTAAATTTCTTTTCTTGGGTAGAGGGACATTTCAACTCTATCTCGTCTTTATTTTTTGCAGAAGCTGGTGATAAAAGGCCTCTTGCTTTGGGACTGTTTGTGCGGACGTGACATTATCTCTCTTTCACTCTCCTCTGTGCCGCTGTCTCTCTAGATTCTTTAGAGTGCTTTAGAGGTCCAGGGACGTCTCCTCTGTTCTTTTGATAACACAAATTTTCTTCTTTTTTCCTTCTCTTCCTTCTCTGCCTTGGCAGAATCTGCCATACAAATACGTTAGTACACAGATGAAGGTCATCTTTTGAAATCTGTGCCAGTATTTGTACCTTTTGTAGTTAACTTACAAAGTAAGTTAAATTAAAATAAGAAAATAATTCTTTCTTTTAGGACAACATTTTCTCACCCCACATCACTAACATTTTACACTTTAATCAAAACCAACAAAACTTTCTATGAAGAATTATTTTATACTATTACCAGTGCTTGATCATTTCTTCAGGGTGATTCTCTACATGAATGTGCATATGCCGCTGTTTCATCTGAAGGGCTCATTAAAATACTTGCTCATTTTTCAGCTCTGGGACTGGATGAATTTTTATTTAGGTCTGCTGAGCTGGGAAAGCTGGGAGGAAGGTGTTTGCATTTTAAGTAACTTTCACTGGTAAAGTTGATGTAGCGCTGAGCTCTGAAAGTATACAGAAGAGATTATCTTCATTTTATCTAAGCCACCTCCATCATGCAAGTTGATAGCCACCTTTGTAGCTATTTCTGTGTACTGAAAACTAGTTCCTGGGGTGTGAAAAGCCAGTCTTTTTCATCTGCTGTTTGACAGTAGACTTGTTCCCTGTTACCATAGCCCTGTTCTTAATTCCCCATGCACTCATTTATTTCTCTGTTTTGGTTTAAGACCGTAACTTTTCCCTCCAGCAATAATATGGGAACCTCTGCTTGATCAACACCCACTAGTTTTGTAATTTAGTTACAGTACCCTCTAGCCAGTAATTCATGCAAACATATAATGTGCAAATTGGATTGATTTTCATAGAATAAAAACCAATTCTGCTCTCCATTAAGGGTAAGATTAGGATTATTATAAATTTACGTGCTAGGAAAAGGTGTTAAGTTTTTCAGCAGGGATGAGCAAGCACTGAAATAACCTGCCTTGAGTTGGGTGGGTCCATGGAAGCCTGTAAGAACAGGCAAGAGAAACCCCTCTGAGGAACAAGCGCTCCCACCTTTTTGCACAGGGATGGACTGAAAGGCTGCTGAAGATCCCCGACAGATCTAGGCTCTCTTTATTTGATGACAACTGTATTTTCATTTGTCAACTTGTGGGTTTGTTTATAGGTAAAAGTAACACATGCAAAGGTAACACAAGCCTAGACTTCAGAGCTTCCCCTTGTGAACCATAGCCAAGAGAGTGAATAAGCTTCCTTCCCTTTTTACCCTCTCAGGATGACCTTTCTTTCCCCCTCCACACCTACTACCTGTACTAGCTATGCTCAGGACAGAACACTCTCTTTGCCTTCTTCTTACGCATTTCATTCTTCATGGGCCACCCCTATGTGTCAGCCTGTCCAATTCTTTCCTAAGAGTAAATAGTTCACTGCTGCACCTGCCCTGCTGCTTCCAGCCTCCTCTGCAGTCCTCAGCTGCTGAGGCTTTTAATCACTTTGGAAGAGGGAGTGGGTTTTTTTCTGGACTGATGCTTCATGTGGTTTGTGCACTCCCTGCAGCTGGTTTATGTCTAAATCCCATCTGAAAGGTTGCTTATTCTACACAGAGCACCTGCAAGAAAAGTCATCTTAGTACAAAGACATCATGAACAGGTTGGCAAGTATCCTAAAAATACAGAGGCATTGGTAAAACATTGTCTTACTCAGTCACCAAATATTGAAATCTGTCCTATGTTTTTTTATTCTTTCTGAACATCTTTTAGAGTTAAGCTCTGTGATCATCACTTAGACTGTCCTTGCACCTCCCAGACAGTATTATCAGTATAGCAGTGGTTCGCACAAAGTCCAGAAATTCTCAGAATAAAAATAGCATCTTAGCTACTGTAGCAAACACTTTCTGAGCAAAATACAACTTTAGTTTGCTTATCTAAATTAGACTGCATGCTTATGATATAGACCCAATTGATAGGAATCTGCACTTATGAAGAAGTCTTATGAAAATGGTCTGGAGAAAGAAAGTCTCCTAAATTGTATTCTCTTTTAGATTCTTCATGATGTAGTACCTTCATGTTCTGAGGCAATTTCTTGGTGGTAGCTTAAATTTTACTGCTTAAACTAATCCACTGAGGTAAGCCAGAGCCAAAACGTTAATAAAATAAAATAAATACTGAAAGCAGATTATTTTACTGTTTGAATGTATTCCTTCAGTGCTACACAAACACTTCTCCTTTGGTTATTAAAGAATTAGGGCATAGATGAATGTCAGTGGGAGTCTGTGGAAGTAATTCCATTGACTTCAATTGGATTAGTATCAATTTCTTATGAAATATTTGTAGGAAATCACTGTGTAGAAACTGCTGCTGAAATGTAACTGATAAAAATTGCAGACTGAAAGTTCCTTCCTGTCAGAGACAGACAAGTTAGATAGCTTCCACAAGCAAATGAAGATATACATACTTTTTAATAAGATGTTTCACATATGCAATGTTAATAAAATTAATGTTAATTTGGAGCTTAGCTGTACTGAATCAGGATTTGGTAATCTTCTTTGGGTTATGCAGATCTGCTGTCATGCAGAAGACCCGTCCATTATTGCATTTGAGGTAGGAATGCACATAATATTTTGCAGAAACTTTATAGCATTATGAGAAACAGGATTTCGCGATAGAATATCAGATTGTTTCCGGATGCATGAGCAAATATACTCCATTGAATCTCTGAGAAAATGGTATCCCTCATATTAATAGACCATATCTAAGCATCTGTCAAATTACTTAATACTTAGGTGTTCTTTAAAATTTCCTTTATTTTCAAAGAAACAGTGAATGATCCAGATTAAAGTAATAATTTTCCTGAAAAAAAAGGGTGCCAGGTGTTTGAGAACTGATATAATCACTGACTTAAATCTGATACAATTTTTTGCTTTTCAATGTTTTGAATTTATTAAAAAATTACTTTTATCACCAAAGAATTAAATTATCAATTGTTTGTCTCAATAGTCACATCAGCAAATTCTTATGTGATATATTCGAACATATACTAGATTGACTTCTTTTATTTTCTAATCTCTTGTAGAAATACATGCAATATTCAGCCACTGAATGTGTTTCTGCATCATCCTTATTTCCTCCCTGCCCCTGGTGAACTTGAAAATAGCTATTGGGCAGTCCATGACTGAGGAAAAGATTGATTTCCCATAGCTAGAGAATATTTTTTTATTTTCAACTGAAGAATGTAGAGGTAACCATTTTTCAGGGGCATTGCTTAACATTTCCACATAATAGAGTTTGAAAAACATTTAAAAAGTCTCCTGTAATTTTGAAACACTATTGGGAGAAGAAGAAAACTCATCTAGAACTTGTTAGAGAAGATGAAATGAAGACTTGTCGGTAGCTTTCTTTAGCAGTTTATTAACTGTACAATTAGCTGAAAGCACATATTAATTTTCCTTTCCACTTGTTTCTTGACAGAAAGGAATCTTCTGAAGTTGATGGCAGCATTATGCAAAAGAATACACATCAGAATTCAAACTATTTTAGTTTAATATACATTTTAAAATATATTTGCATTTTTTGTGTATTTTCAAAGATTCGTTATGCAGCTTCATTGCTGTTTTGAAAGCTACAATGAAGACAATGATCATTCTTCCTTCACGTGAATGGCAATGAACAGTTATCAGAAACATTTTCACATTTGTTTGAGGCAAAGCTGGCCACAGAGAAAAAATGTGTGTCTTTCAGCCAACTGTTTTATCAGTGTAAAAAGGAGCTATACTATATTGTTAGCATAATTTCAGACATTGTGGTGCCTTGGGGGAGAGGAAGTAATCAAAAATCCTGGGGAGCAAGTTGTCACATATTTTCCTCTCTGCCATTCCTTGATGTTTGCCTACCTCTGGACAGGTTCTTCATCTCCATGTAGAATCCAGTGGAGTAAGGCCTCCAAGGAGAGGACCTTCCCCTAGTTTCACAGAACCAATGCCCACATCCTACAATATCTTCACAGGTTCAGAGCAAACAGTGTCTGTATGCTGAAGCATCATCTCAGTTAGAATCCTTATCTCCTTATAGCCCGCTGAATCAATGTAGTAATTTTCAAGAGTTTCTTGTAAAGCTGCTGATTGGAAATACCCAGACTTTTCAGAAGAATTTGTTTTCTCACGTCTCAGAGTGCTGCCATGTACACAGTACTTGATGAACTTTTGCAATGGCTCCCACTATCAGCAGCTCATGTGGCAAGACTTCACTGATTGCATAGCCATTAATGAATCTTGCACTACATTTTCCTGTTCAGATTTTAAGCAATAAATTTCAGGCACAAGTAGAAACCTGGAGAAGCACAATTTTGTAACAAGCTGTGTCTGTGATTATTTCATGTGTGCAATTCAATGCTGATTTAAAACAATAAAAGAGAAAAAAACCCGTTTTTTTTTTTGTTTAGAGGGTTATGGCTGAACTTCATTAAGAGTCAGATTTCTTCAGGACAAGTTCTATACTAAAAGCAAGGTTTAATCAATAATATAGCACTGCACAGGTCTCATTGATTGATTCAGCCTTTCATGTACTCATGAAATGGATGAACGAAATAAAAAATGTTCCTTGGAACAAGCAGTGGATGGCCCTTTAATGTGAAATGACTGTTCTCTCTCCTTGGGGCTAAGCCCCAGGATGCTTATTCATATCATGGTTTATTATTCTACTGCACACTATATTGTCCTCCTAAGACAGACTCTCACTTCCCCACATCATCCTAGTGATCATTCGCTTTATCTGTTCCAACCTCAATTCCTCTATATTGAATAGGAGATATTTGAATGACACCTTCTAGTTTTAAGTGAAATTTCCTCTGCGTTGTGGACAATAACCTGATCTTTACAAACAAAATCTCACCAACAAAGTTTTGCAGTGTTTCTACACAGCAAAACTCTTTCAACTCAGGTGGGTGAAGTATCAGCCCAGACCAGGATGCTGGTTCCTGTACCATATAGAGGTCTTCTAATATTAACTTGAGTTTTTCTACATAAAACTGAATTTAACTGTGCATATGCACCCAGTTTATGCTGAAATATGTAAGTAAACATAGTACAGAGAAAAATACACTCTTGAAGGGCTTTTGAAGATATATGTAAATTGGTAAGGGCACCCTGAAAATTATACACAGATTATATAATGGCAAGCTGCTACTCTCCATAACTTTGTATAAATAGAGATTTTGTTAATGGTTATATAATAAATTATTTATAGTGTATTATATAATGCTGTTTGAATTCTGGTGACAAAGACTTTTCAAAGTCCCATATAGGCGCTAAGATGCAACTTCAGTTTGGTTCTTTTAATATTTACTGGGATTTCAGTTATGTTCTCATCTGCCAATAATTAATTAAACACTTTCATAATACTCATCCACCAATAAAATAATGTAGCTCAGAGGATAAAAGTTCCAACTCTACAAAAAGTTGTGAAATTTTTATTCAGAATGTTCCTTTCCTCTTTTTTTTCTTCATTGGTTACTATATTTTTATCTGTGTCGGCCTTAAACTTTCTGAATTTGATTTGGTATGTTAAGACTATTGCAAGATCTGAAAAAGAAAAATCAATAAAAAACCAAGGAAGCGTGGCTTGCAAACAGAATAAGATTGGCAAATACGTTTTTATGTTATCATTCCAAGTATTTCTGTTCTTACTGTTTTTCCATTCCTCTGAATGACCTCTTTTTTTAGTTTAATGTCATGATATATTAGGTACATTCAGCAATGCATAAAGTATTTGAGAGGTTTCTGAACGTATTTGGGATTTTAATTAACTGGTCAGCTTTTCTGCCAATGTCAGTAGGGTTCTATATTCTTGGAGCTAGGTAACCATGTGTGGTGACTAATTCACTAAGAATTTGGTTTTAGCATTAAAATATAGTTACTAGAAAATAGCATTGCAAATAGAAATAGGTGTCAGTGAAGTTAAATTCATTCTGGCTAGTCTACATTTAAAATGTCAACTATATAAATCAACATATCTACTTAATTGGGTATTATTTCAAACAAGAGAGTGATGTTTAAACAAAAAAATCTTTCAGCAGTGCAGACCATTGGCGAAACACTGGCCATGTTAATTAGAGAGCATTCTCAGAAACAGCCCAAACCAGAAATAAGTTAAGCATAAAAATGTTGTCTTTCACAAAGCAAAACTGGGACTACTTCGGCTCCTGTTCTGGACTTCTGTCTTGGATGCAGAGTGCTGCATCCTAAGAAGAAGAAATACAACTGCTACCTTTTTTTCATCTTAACTAGAGAAATACCTGAACATTTTTTCCTTGAATGTCCTCAGTATGCCTATGCTTCACCTTGTTTGCACAGCAGATAAGTTCTCTGATTTGCCAACACTTCTCTGACGATGGGGAAAATTCAACGCAATTCCCAAGTGCCAACAGACAGTCATTTATCTACACTGCTCACACCAAAACAAATCACGACTGCAGGTAGCAGGTTGGCATGGAGCCTTGGGCAGACACAGATTCTTAAAGAGGTTAGTAATATCCCTGAAGTAACGCACTCATTTAAATGTCTTCATGGGGGAGGGAAAAAAAGAGTTTGTCTTGGAAACGTAAGTTTCCTTTCTAAACATTTCCCAAGTTATTACTGCATAGAAGATCTTTTGTTAACTGACAAAGCTGCACTTTTGTACATGTCAGACATACTCTGCTACAGCAGAACCTTGGTTTGTGTTCATAAGGTTCAAAGGTCCGACCAAGGACGGAAGTTACTTACTCAGTGTTATAAGCCGAAAGATGCTTTCTGTCGTCTTGTTCCCGGTTATTCATAGAACCTGCAGCCATTTTTTTCATGTGGCAAATTTATTCTTTAATAATTTTCTCCTGTATGATACTTTTTTGCAGTCTCAAAAGTCAGCCACAGATTATCAGATTAATTTCTAAATTGGATTTTAATGTCTAGCTGTTCCTTCTTCTATTTATGGTCTACAGAGCCTACAGATACAAGGTATTATTCAAATCCTACTTTTTAATCTGTTTGTGTTTATATTCATAATGTCTGATAACAATAAGAAACTCTGCATGAGTTTAAAAATACACACCACATAATCATTGAATATATTAAATTGCTTCTGGGACATTGCTAAAACTTAACTTTTTAGAAGCAAATACCATACCCCCTCTGCAAGAGAATGTAGAGATTGATTATTTCAAATTAAGATATAGAAAAGGCTGCGTACATGTGTATACATACATACATACATACATACACACACACATACTTCCTCTTGTCAGAGTGTATCAGAACCCTTTCAGTTTCTTCTAACTTTGTGCAAATTTACTTGATGGGCTAGAATTTTCTTTGTTGGTTGCTAGATACGCCTTTTAAAAAAATTCAGCCAATTTCACGTATTTTTTATAAATTAAATGAAGGAAAAACATCTCTGTATAAAAAAAGAAACGGCAGCTAAAAATAATTTCAAGATAATTTACTAAACTTCAACATTTTCGTGTTTTCAAGGAGATGTAGGAAATTTAAGAAGGTGTCGATTTGCCATATTCATGAAAATACCTGCCCCAATGTGGCCAAATTACATTTACAAAAACTAGAGCTTTGCGTGTACGTCAGGGCAGATTGGAAGCTCTGAGGACTCTGCCTTCACTGATCGTGCTCCATCTCTCCGGTGCTTGCGGTGCTGGCCAGCTTGTGTGCGCTTAACGCACCGAGCAGCACAGCAAGCGCCGTCTTCTCATAACTCCTGGATCTGACTAGATGGCACATACGCTATCCCCATGGAGTAAATCAAACTTTGCTTGTAATTGCTGTCCCCAGCTGCTCTGAAGTATGTCTTATATGCTTTCAGCAACACCCATGCTGGTAATCAAGCTGAGTGGATTTGAAGATGGCATGTCTAATTTGAACGTAGAATGGCCTGGAGCCAGACCAAGGACAAAGAATGAATATTTTGGAACAAAATTGGTGATGCTAGAACTGAGGGGCAGGCAGGAGGAAGAAGAAACAGTGAGTAGTTTGGCAAGCAAGTTTGGCAGCTTTGAGCTAATGTTACAGGAGTGGCAGGCAAGGAAGTGGAGCTTTTCGGGTGTTAGAGGAGCTTGGGATGTGATAAGCAGTGAGGCTGTGGCTAATGACAAAAACTGGGAGCCAGTGACATGTAGTGGGAACACATGCATTGAACACGACAGTGAGAGGCAACTTTAACTTGGTAAGTAATGTGTAAAGGCTAGAGATGAAAGTAAACATATTAATGCACACATGAGCTTAGGAGAAAGACTGTGATAAGGAGCTATAAAAAACCCAAACTGAGACAAGGAACCGGAGTAGAAGAAATGAGACTGACATTTCAAAGGAGCCGAGAATAGGGAGTGGGGACATGCAGCCTTCCTCTTCTGCTCTTAGCAACTTCTGTGGCTCTTCAGTATGACAAGTGCCCTGGCATCTCTCTGGGAAGAGAGCAAAGAAGTTCAGCACTCGTTAGCCAGCCAGTCTTAATGCTGCTCAATACTGTGGCTTTGAAGTGGGTTTGGGGGGGGGGGGGG